>JANHFM010004936.1:19292-34922 GCA_032468115.1 Grayia smithii | reverse complement strand
CGCCCTCGCCCTGGGGACCACCCGCCGACACTGTCTGGCGGATGGTACCCTGAGGAGCGCAGCCCTGTGTGAGCGCATGGGGTGGTGGGATGAAGGCAGAAGGTGGTCCTGCAAGTACCCATGGCCTATGCCATGCCCATAAATATTTACTGGAGTACTATTTATTTGGATCATCATCACTCTATCAGATACAGGAATAAAGGACTTGGTGCATTTATTTACAAGATTGTTTACAATAATAGCTACTCCATTTTGATGATGTATACTATTTTCACCAGAGTAGTAGATAGTATAATCTCCTATTCTACACATTCCATTTTCAGGCCAGCGCATTTCATTCACTCCCAGTATAGAGATATTGGTATTTGAACATTTCTTGGATAGTATTGTGTGTTCCCAGATTCATATAGGCTTCTCAGATTCCACATTCCAATTTATAGTTTTGGATTTATCATGCTTCTAGCGGACTGGGAGATTCTTAGCACCCCTGCCCCATCTCAGGACCATTGTTAGGTTTTGCCTAACCATTAACATGATTTTCCTGGGAAATATATAGTGTAGTAGTCTTCCCTTTGCTTTCTAAACTGCTGTGAGTGTGCTGTTCTTCTGAAGCCATTCTGACCAATAGTGGTCTCCACCTTCAGTCGATACTGATGAGCCAGCTGCCACTGACCAAACCTGTTGGTCCACGGGACGTATTTGATTCTCTCCAACCCACCATTACAGCATAAAAGCTATACTAGGTAGGGGCCCAGAATCTGCCACCCAGGGACATACTCTGTGGGGGTTCCAGGCTCCCCCTAAGAGAGGCTTATACTCACCCAACACAATCCTTCCATAACCATCATGATATATCTTTCAAATATTTGAATATCAGTCACCAATTTCATTATTGATTTGGGGAATTGGTTTAGGAATTTTTTGACTAAAATAAATTTTGTATCATTTAAAGGAGAATATGATGTTTGAACCTTTTAAAATAGCAATGGTTCTCCAGTTTGGTCTAGTGGCTAAGGCACCAGGGTAGAAACCAGGTGACTGTAAGTTGTAGTCTCATTTTAGGCATGAAAATCAGGTGGTCAATTTTAAGCGAGTCACTCTCTCTCAACCCAAACCATTTCATAGAATTATTGTTTATTATTTATTTATTTGATTTTTATCCCATTTTTATTATTTTTATATATAGATCATGATAGCGAATATGCACAATGTTCCGTTCTCCACCTATTTTCCCCACAACCCTGTGAGTTAAACTGAGAGAGAGTGACTGGTCCAACTGGTCTACCCAGTTGTTTTTCAGGGCTAAAGCCCAAGTGGGACTAAAACTCACATTCAGGGGCAGTTTTATAATCTCTCTCTCTCTCTCCAGCCCCCAACAAGGGAAGGGAAAGGAAGGGAAGGGAAGGGAAGGGAAGGGAAGAATTCTGATGCTCCCTGCCAGATTCCCACAAGAAAACTCAGTGGAGAAGCCAGCAGGAAGTCAAAGTTGCTTCTGTTTCTACTGCATTTTTGCTTGCCTGAAGTCATTCTGTTTCTCTGCTTAGGTAAGGAAATATCTCTGAAATAATGACCCATGGAGCACAAAATTAAAAAGACAGCTTTTATTTTCTTGTTTTGGTTAAAATCTCAGGCCAATCAGGAGAACAAAACCAAAACAACAATCATACGTTCCCATATTAAAACTTCCTATATGTTCTCGTATAAAAACTTGTGTTTAACAAATATTTTGCCAATATGTATTTTTATTATGGTTAGTCCAGTTGTGAAATCTAATTTTTTTTGCCACTGGTTCTGTGTGCGTGGCTTAGTGGGCATGGCTTGGTGATGGTCATGTGACTGGGTGGACAGGGTCAATTTTTTTTTACTTTTTAAAGCATTTTAACTAATAAAAATGCTTTTAAAAGGTAAAAAAAGAGGCTCTGTTGATTGCACAGCTCAGCTGGGATTGTCAGAGGCTTTTTTTTTACCTTTTAAAAGCATTTTTTAAACAACTTATTCGGCCAATAGGTTGTAAAAAAATGCTTTTAAAAGGTAAAAATAAGTCTCTAACAATCCCAGCTGAGCTGCACGATCGTCAGAGCCTTTTTTTTTTTACCTTTTAAAAGCATTTTTTAAAAGAAGTGGCAAGTGGGCAACCGAGCGATTGGGTGGGCATGGGCAGGGAGGGGCAGAGATGTTTGATACCCAGGAAGTATAACAACTGGACCAAACATCACTATGGAGGAGATTGAACATACAATAAAATAGTGAAAACAAGAAAAGCCACAGGACCTGATGATATCCCAGTAGAAATTTTAAAATTGCTGGAAGACAATGGGAAGAATTTTTTACTACAGCTCTTCAATCGAATATATGAAACAGGAAAGATACCAAATGATTGGCTAAAGTCAACATTTGTGACAATCCCCAAAAAAATAAATGCAAAAAAATGTACCGAATTCAGAACAATAAGCTTAATGAGTCATGCCCTGAAAATATTCCTGAGAATAATTCACACAAGAATATACAACAAAATTGAGGAATGTCTAACTAACACACAAATTGGTTTCAGAAACAACCTTGGTACACGAGATGTCCCATTTAGCATTCAGGTTCTTGTATAGCATTGTAGAGATGTCAATCACAGTTTTTACATGTGCTTCATTGATTTTGAAAAAGCATTTGATAAAATAAGACACAACAAACTATTATAAGTCCTGAAACAAGTGGGACTAGATGACAAAGACATCCGAATCATAAAGAATCTATATTGGCATCGGGTAGCAAACGTGAGATTAGGTCAAAAATACTCAGATGATGCAGAAGTACAAAGAGGGGTCAGACAGGGCTGTATTCTGCTGTTGTTTAATATCAGTGAGTCAATTTTCAACGAAGCACTGGAAAACATTGATACTGGCCTCAAAGTAAACAGCATTTGGATTAACAATTTAAGATATGCTGATGATACAGTTCTGCTCACCAGTAAGCATGAAGATCTTCAGCTCCTCATCAACAGAATCACAGAAATATCTGAAAAATACGGCTTGAAGCTTATCACTTCAAGAACCAAGATCATTGTTGTCAGCAAACAACCCATTGATTTACCACCGATAAATTCGGAAGGAATACCATTAGAAAAAGTTGAAAGGATCACGTACCTCAGTTCTAATTTACATGAAAGCTGGAGCATGACCACTGAAGTAAAGACAAGGGTACTGAAAGCTCAAAGAGCAAATGAAAAAAGGTCTTCTGCAATCACGACATAAGCCTAAAACTGAAAATGAGGCTTGTCAGACATTACATCTTTTCTATCCTGCTCTATGGAGTAGAGAGTTGGTCTCTGACAGAAAGTCACTTGAAGAGACTAGGAGCATTTGAAATGTGGATTTAGAGACGGCTGTTACGTATAAGCTGGGTTGACAGAGTCAGAAATGAGGTGATAAGCTGCCTGGGAAAGCAAAGGGAAATCATCAAAACCATTAAAAAGCAAAAAAATATTTTGTGGGTGATACAACACCCAGAAAAATACGTCATACTTCACTTAATCCTCCAAGATTGAAGGCAAACAAGGTCCAGGCAGAAGAACATCATGGCTTCAAAATCTAAGCGACTGATTTGGACAAAACTCAGCAGCACTTTTTCATGCAGCTGTTGATAAAAATAGGATCATCAACATGATTACCAATGTCCGATAATAGATATGGCCAGGGATGGGCTTCAAAAATTTTAGCAACAGGTTGTTGGCCCAGTAGCTGGGTGGGCGTGGCCTAGTCGTCCTCCTACACCATGGCAGGGGGGCCATTTTTGCCTTCCCCGAGCTCCAGAGGCTTTCTTTGAGCCTCCAAGAAGGTAAAAATGGCCTCCCCAGGCTCCGAAGGCCCTCTGGAAGCCCATTTCTGGCCTTCCCAAACTTCTAGTAGTCCTGTTTTTCATCCTCCCTGAGCCTCCATGCATGTCCTGCACTTACCTGCATCTAAAACAGACCATGTGGGGATTCCTGGGCAGGGCAGGGTGGGCAAGATCAGCCAGGAGTGGGATTTGGGGGTTCTCCAAACTGCACAGAATCCTAGCTAGAGGTTCTCCCAAACCCCTGCGAACCCACAGCAGCCCATCCCTGGATATGGCACAAGAAGGCTGTACAGTAGAGGTTATGAGCACAGTGACGTGAGCAGGGACCCTATTTCAGAATATTCCATAAACATAACCTCTATTTTGCTCATGGTAGATGAACTAGGTACAAAATGCATTTAATCACAATAAGGTAGTTTTTAAAAATATCTTAAATACTTTGTTTCAACATTATTCAGTTGGATGGCTTGGGTCCATGTTTTAAAATTTGTCTTAGTGAGAATTCTATAGAAACTTCTTACATTTTGGATAATATTTATGTCCCATCCCAATTTTAGCAGATACTTATGTCAAAAAAACAAGCTCGAACAGGGAAATTTAGCATAAGAGAGTATAAAACGGCCATGAATCAAAATATCAGTGAAGGACTGCAATTGGAACTCGAATTGCAACTGAGTCACAATATTGAGTATGTCTTTACATTGCACATTGCCCTTGCTCAGAACAAAGGAAAATTATTATAATATTAATTCAATTTATATCCTGCCTTTTCCCTAGGAATTAAAGATTATGTATGTAACATTCTTCCCTCCAATTTTTACCCATAATAGTTGTCACCTGGAACTAAAAAGTAGCAGCTGAAATGGAACCAGAACTACAGCTTTCTACTCTTAGGTCAACTCATTAATTCCACATTGTGTAAATTTTCTAACTTGATTTGGATCTTTCAGTCATACAAGTTCTCTCTTCAGTCATACAACCCTCTCTTACCACCTTGAAGGAAAATTATTTCTTTCCCTATGAGAATCAAGGTGGAAGCATACATTTGAAGGGTTACTTCTTTGTGTTGGTTGATTAACATTGGTCATTAATGTTGTTTCTAAAAATCACATATAAGCTGATGAGAATTAAATTAACAGTGTCTCATGAGAAAAGTGACCATTGAAATCTTTAGTTTGGAATCAAGGAAGAGTCGTATAGAGGGCTATGAAATAATGGATAGGATAGATAATGTGAAGAGCACTATGTCTGACTTCATCTTTCACTATGTTAGAATTTAAAATCTCCTGGAATTAAATGCCAGAAGATTACATATCGACCAGGAGGAAATTCTTTTTCACACAACACATAGTTAAATTATTGTAGATGCTTTGGATTATTTTAAAAGGAATTGATAAGTTAATGGAGGATCCGTTTAGCAATAGCTATTAATGTTAAAGACTATTGATTGCATCAAGGCATTCTACCTAATTTGTTGCTGCAAAACACTGCAGGTTGCACTGACTTGTAACCTTCCCAAATGTTCCCAGTTATCTACTGTGTGACACAGAATATAAAAGGAGTTGAGCAGATTGAATTCCATGGGCCTAGAGCTGCTTTAATAGGGATGTTTTAAGATTTTGTATACCTTCCAAGAACCTATTAAAGTTGCTTTTTTAAGAGTCAGATGTTGATTATTCTGTTATAAAACATTTTTAGACTTTATTTATCTTGCCATACCTGTTATTTCACAGTCTGCTATTATGTATTATTATTTTATTTATTTATTTAGTCCAATTATTTATGTTATCCAGGAGGGCGTAATGAAGTCATCATCACTGAAAACAACAATAGCATAACAGAACAAATTACAGATGTTGTCAAGCAACCTGCCTTTATTGCTGGAATTGGTGGTGCTTGCTGGGTTATACTCATGGGTTTCAGTATCTGGCTCTATTGGCGCAGAAAGAAGAGAAAGGGCCTTAGCAATTATGCAGGTAAGAACAAGAATTTGGTGTACAATAAATATTCAGCAAGAATATATCTAGTTCACAGAATAAGGAGTTGAGCAGATTGAATGTTGTTTATTATGCTGTGAAAGAACAAGAATATGAAAAGCTTTTAAGTGCAATGCTCTGTATCACATTTCATCATTCCTACCAGAAAGCTGTCTAATATTCATACAATAAGTACATCTGATATAAGAAGCCCAAGAATTTTAGATACAACTTTTCCCTAAGTGAAAAATAAATTCAGCAGGTTTATTTATTTGTAAAAGTAAAGAAGGAAGTATATAAATAAAGCAGAATTGATAAGCTCGGGTTATTAAACATCAACTTGTTATATCATCTTTCTTTTCAATCATATAACCAAACTAACTGAGATGGAGACAAATATGTCTTCATTATGTGATTTCACTTTCTACCATAAAGGAATGAAAGAGAATCAGTACATTCAAATCCTGTCCTAATTTGTATTCATTAAGTAATTAAATGATAGCTGAGTTAGAGGCTATCTAACTTTGTTTGATAATACTGGATACATTGTAAATAAACATTCTACTTATTTTTGATAAAACAGTATAAAACACTGGGGACATTCAAATGAATGCAAGACACGTTCTTCTATTTATGAAAGAAATAGAAACACATAAGGATAAATTTTGGAGTCTCCTCTTGTGTTTTTCTATTATTTTGGATCACATAAGGTTTTGTTTGCATGGTCTGAAAGCAATGTAAAAATACCCAAACTTTGCACCTAAAAAACTGATTTACATTAAAACACATTTTTATAATGGCCCTATGGTCATCATCTTAATCTACTTAGTTCACTTAGTTATACTGAACTGAAATCAGTACACAGTAAAAGACCTTTAATATCCTTCATGCTGCCTTCTGAATTAAGACTAGAGTGAAGCAAGAATATTAATATTGTATATTCCATTGCAGCTAAATAAGAAGGCTGTGAATTTCTCTACAATTTTGATGCATTATATTTGAAGAAAAGTATTATTCATGTTCTGTTTGAATTCAATGAAACTCTGGCTGTGCGCTATTCAAATCAGATTTCAGACTCTTGTTATTTTTTTTTCTTAATGATTACATACATTGAACATTTATGGTTATAATTTTAAAAGCAATGTTTGGTTTGCAGATTTTTATTTTTTCCTTTTCCTTATAATAAATATAGCACTTTCAATTTTCTCTGTTTTTAAGAAAGTAGATAAATTTTGTTCAAAAATTCTATCATTAAGCTCAATGGCACTACAGGTAGCTTTGTTTTATTATCTAGAATGATTAAATAGCCATTTTTTTACATATTTAAGGGAGGGGTAATAGATTTGCTGCTTTATTTAGACATTCAGAAACATCAGATGTGCTAAATACATACTTCTTCAAATCTCATTTAATTGCTTGACATCTCTGTTATGTATAACAGCATGTTTCTATAAATAGTTTTGTAACATCTAACAATTTGTAGGTTTACCATATATGCAAAATATATACCCAGAATAAATATATTTTAAAGCATGCAAAAAATTTGGTTCCTTGCTGGCAACCATATACTTTTAGTCAGCATAAAATCATTATCAAAAACATAACACCTATATAATTCTCTTCCAATTTTTATGTATATGGTATTAGCTCCTGTAACACTTTAACGTGTGTCATATTGTACACACTTGTATATTTATTGTTAAATGTTGCATTTGCCTGATAATGAAACTTCATAATCAATTACATTTGAAAGCAAAAAATAGCATCTATATGCTGCCAGTTTGCATGTCCATGTAACTCCTTCATATAAATATAAAACACCCATGCATTTATGTTCAATCCTTTATTATGGGCTGCTGCTAATGCTTAAATGTGAATTGCTATAATTTGAGCCTGATTTTAAAACATGTAAAATTTATGTTTGAAAGACAGCCATGCCCTGTAATTGGCATTGCTTAAGAGTTTTATAACTCACAATGTATTTACTTTTCTTGTTTTGCAGTCCAGTCCTTCACCTTCACCCCTGCAGGTACTGTCCATTAGTTCTCTTTCCCCCAGCACCATACAAATGAATCCATTATAATTATTCAATCTATAAAAGAATTAAAAACTTGGTGCAAGAATCAGCATTCTGTTTATAAGTCATACTACTGTGGTATTGTACCAGTAATTCTAAAAGAATGCTATATTATAATATTCATATATCCTTAAAAAACCATGCTCACACTTTCAGCTTTCTTATTTTTTTATGCTTAACTATTCATTTAAAATAATTTAATAGGCATTGTTTGAAGTTAAAACAGGAGACAGAATACAAACGTACAAATTTGCAAAATGTTGAGGTAATTTATATCATAGTTTAATATAGATGTAATCTATATTATAGTTTCCTGCTTTTAGAGATTTTTTATCTAGCTTTTGAGTTTAATTAAGCTTTTGAGTTTAATTATATGGCAGATATTATCAAAAGTTAACACCCTTAAATCCACATGGAAGGCGGTAACTTATTCACACACATTGTAATTGATAATATTTATAAAATTATAAATATTTTATAGATTTATGAAATCTGTTATACAAATAAAAAAGTATTTGTAAAACTGGATTCAAAATTTACTTCCTTAGAATTCCTTTATCAAAGCTAACATACAATAATTGAGTACAATAAAATTATATGGGGCAAAAATAATAGCTCATAAAGAACTCTTCCATGGTACATACTGTATGCTCATGGAAAGCAATAGGCATTGGTACATCAATAATTATGTTTTAGTAAATGTTTGTCTATGTCTATTTCAAATAAATTCAGAGTATTTGAAGTGACTATTCTAAAACACATAAATGAATAGATACATTTTAAAAGGTTTATATTTTGTTTTTACTTGTTTTAAAGAATCAGGGTGAGTTTAAAATATTTGAAACTTACAATTTGATAGAAACAGCCAAAGAGACAGAATCATCAATTACAATCTATCACAGACGATAAGTGCAAGCCAACATGGTGTTCAACAAATGACTCAAGTGAGGCTTTCTGTCAAACAAATAGGCTTCTAAAATCTTTGGGCTAGAGAACTTCATATTTTTATGACTTTAGGATTTAAAGCTTCACTTAAACATCACATTTTCAATTTATAGCCAATAAAGCTGCTGTTGAATTAAAATGAATTAATGAGCATGTGCTCATCAGGCCCTGTAGCTACATTTTGAACTTATTAAAAGGTCTGAAAATTCTTCCCGATTTGGAGAATATGGCCTAATGACTGACTTCACTAGTTAATTCTGTATAATAATATAGAATTGTATTTATAGTACATAGAAGAGAATAACACATCTGTGATTATTTCACTTGTTTTGAATGCATTTTAATAAGATAATAACATAAGTAGTTATTGAGTTACTTTTTATTTAACTTTATAACAAACTAATTTAAATTTGTTTATGTCCTTAACATTTACCAAACCACCTTTTATGACAGCTTTTTCCATTTCTTCATTCTAAATTTAGCTAGAGTTGTTTCTGATGTCTCTGAGAGCTCCATCTCTCTCTCCCTTTTTCCCTTTCTCTCTTTCTCTTTCAGCTTTGATAACTCACTTATATCTTGTTTTACTTGTGTCTCTAGTAAACCTCAGCAGGAGATCACAAGTGCTTACTGATAGTGCCCAAAACCTCACAGCATGTGGAGATGTCCAGTGTAAAGATATTACCCATATGACACCCTTTAATAATCCACAATAAACCATGAAAACATTTGACTGTCTGTGCTAAGGTTTTCTGACTGCTTGTATGGAGAAAGAGAAATACAATTTAGAAACATACCTAGCAGGAAAAATAGTATTACCTGTCATTGCAGCATTATTTATCAGAAAACCGTATGATTTCACAATGGAAAATAGACTTTTTCAAGATGGATAAATGTCAACTGTTTAAGAAATAATATTGATCAAAAAGACAGCTTTATTTCATTGGGACAGTTTCAATATCTAGAATTAGTTTTCTAATTGTAGACATATTCTGTATCGAAATAAAAATCTACCCTCAAAGTTGAATACAAATACATTTTCAACAAGGGAATAATCCCAGTAGGAAAACAGGATATATGATACTATCATGAACATTCTAGCCCAGGGGTCGGCAACCCATGGCTCTGGAGTCACAAGTGGCTCTTTGGGCCCTCTGCCATGGCTCCCTGTCCCATCACGGGTTGGCCCCACTCTTCATTTCTTTTTTGGACTCCAGCCCGAAGTGGTAGGAAGTGAAGGCTGACTTACGCACAAATGTGGCATGAAGGCAGGTACAGGGCAGCTTTGCTCCTGCACTCTCCTCCCCCCTCCTCCTCTTGTAATCCCCTGGCTGGCTGTGGCTGAGTTGAGAGTGTGTGCACACGCAGGGAGACCCTCAAGCAAGCGCCAAAGCTCAGAAAAGGCATGTGTGGGGCAGGCAGTGGCTCGCTTACGGAGGGTCTCCCTGCACGTGTGCATGCTCCTGGCTTAGCCACAGCCGGCCCAGGCATCCTGAGAGGAGGAAGGGGAGGAGGGTTGCTGGAGCGTGCAGGAGCGAAGCTGCCCTGTACATGCCTTCATTCCACATTTGTACATAAGGCAGCCTACGCTTCCTGCCACTTTGGGCTAGAGTCCCAAAAAGAAATAAGAGGGACGGGGCCAACCAGTGATGGGACAGGAATGGAAACTCCTCACTTTGAAATGGCAATAGAAATCCTCAAGGTAATTACTATTTATGTTGTATAAGAGAGAGAGTAGCATATTGCTTTGCCAATTCACACGACTTCCTAATATGCAACTATTACACATCCACATGAACTTTTCAATTGCCTCAGTAGAGTAAAAGTTACTCCCTAGGAAAGACACATCCACACTCAGCCAAAGAGCTGCCGGGGGTGGGCAATGACACGGCAAGGCAATGGCCGGAGCATTAGTGCAGGAGAGAAGCCGCATCCAGTTAAGACCCTCCTTAAGCGAGAGGCCACCCAACCCGCCTGTGCCTTTGCTGTGCTTTGCTCCCAGCCAGGGAGTTATGAGAGGAGGGGAGAGGAGGAGAATGGTTGCCCGAAGGGAGGGGGAAACATACATACACACACATAAAGAGAGACACACATACACATACACATACAGAGTGATACACAGAGAGGGGGTGAGAGAGACATAGAGATACACACACAAAGTGATACATAGAGAGGAAGTGAGAAACGGGAAGAGAGGCAGAGAGAGAGACAGGGAGAGAAACGGTGAGAGAGGGGTAAAGAGACATAGAGAATGGTTTTGTGGCTGGGTAGGCATGGCTAGGGGATCAGGTGACTGGGTGAGAGTGACATCAAGTTGGCTACACCCACCCAGGTTTTGTGGCTCCCAGTGTGTTTTTTTTTTTCTATAGGAAACGGATCCAAGTGGCTCTTTGAGTGTCTAAGGTTGCCAACCCCTGTTCTAGCCCATAAAACTGAACAGTAGAAAGACCATCAAAGTCATCAATACATGGACCATATCTGTGATACGATATATTACTGGAATTATTAACTGCACACAAGCTGAACTAGATAGTTTGCACTGAAAAACAAGAAAATTGATGACTATTCACTATGCGTTATATTTCCATAATGCTATTTATGGATTGTACCTGTCCTGCAGAAGTGGAGGCAAGGGTTTATTTCACGTCAAACCCATTTTTGGAGATGCATGCACTGGCTTAGTATATAAAAGAAGGAGAGAAAAACAGATAAAGATAAAACCTGGAAATTGGTCACAACTGAAGCATTAAAAAAACTGTATACTTACTTTTGCCTGCTCAAGACCAAACTGTTCAAACTAATGCAATCAAGGCTAGAATTCAAAAATCATCAAATGGTAGTAGTTCATATACTTAGCTCATGCATGAAGATCATGCAAATTTATTAATAACAACACAATTATACAGTCAACAAATGATTCATTGAAACATCTGTAAAAATTATCATCTGCCAGTAATGCTACTGCTACTACTCAGAGACAACAGAATAGAAAAGAAAGAACTGGAGAAGGTAACAAAATACAGAGAACTGCAAATAGAAGTAGAATGGCTCTGGCAAAATGTAATCCCAACACATCTGGATTACCAGTTGAAAACCATTGGCATTGATAAATCATCAATTGCAAAAGACAGCTTTACTTGGATCAGCTTACATCCTGTGACAATGCCCTTAATACTGTCAAACAACATATGTCTATCCCAGTTCCTTGGTAAGGACTCCACAAGTAGATAAAAATGCCAAATCCAGTTTAAACTTCTGATAATTGTGCAATTAATAATAATAAACATCTTGTGATTGTACAGACCACAATAATAAACAGTTTACATCCTGTGATGATACCCTTGATATTATTAAACAGCAACATCTGCCTATCCAGTGTCCTTGGGAAAGTCTCGATAGATGTACAAAAATGCCACATCCACACCAACCATAATAATAATATAGTTTTCTTAATTCATATATTCAGTGTGGTGCTAATCTACTGTTTATCAAAATAGTAGTTTATTTTGTATTATATCTGACCAAGATGTTCTGCATGAGAAGCATGACTTTTAGTGGTTCAATTCATAAGATTTTTCTTCCTCTCACTTAACAAAAAAGGCAGGTGGACAAAATAACAGCAGAGCAACAAGGATCATACATAATCAGGCATTCATCAAGAAGATCTTGTCCACAGTGAAGGCTCTGTCTTATGGAAATGAAATTTAATGTTGCTCACATCCAGATTTATGATGTTATATTATATTGGTTGATGTAGATATCTAGTCAGGGGTGGGTTCTACTTACCTTTACTACCGGTTCTGATGATGCATGCACTTTGTGCATGATCGGCACTTATGCACTCGCTTCGCTCACACGCATGCCGAACACGCGCCCCACACATGCGCAGTAACTTGGGGGGGAAAACCTCAAAAAAAGCATTCTGTGCATGCGCGGAATGTAGAGAACCGTAAGTATGGGCGCGCGGGTGGGCCCAGCTCCCGGTTGTGGAGAACCGGTTCGGTGATGTCACAGTGTCACCACTACCAGATCACGCGAAATGACCCAAACTGGGAACAACCCACCACTGTATCTAGTATACATTTGTTTTAAAAATTGATTTATCTATCTTTTCAATTTTAGAATACAAAAGGTATTTTACACTACAAAAACCATAATTCAATGTATAATGAACATTATAGCAAAATTTGAGCCTCCAAAGTTCTACTATACTGCTGTACCACAGGCATATGTCCAGTTATCCAAAATCCTTACGTGTAGCACTCAATATCTTTGCAGATCTTGAACAAATTAAGTAGGAACACGCCTGGATTATACTTGAATGGGAGTACATTGGAAATCACTGACCTATGGATTAAGTCGGGAATGTAGAACAATATCTAATCCACTTGCAAATTATTACTCATCCCAGTGTGTCCATAGAAATTATTAATGGTTGAGTTAAAATCATCCCATAGCCAAGATGAAATTATCTTTACCTAAATAAATTTATTGTTCAAAGCCAGTTGGACTGAGAAAGAATATAGTATTTCTTTTTTCTGGCTATTTTGTATCTGTAACATGGAAAACAGAATATAAGCATTATGTATCTATCTTTTTATCAATATCTACTGAAAGATGAGAATTAATTCCTACATGTTCTGAATTTATTAATACATCAATTTTCAAGAAATCTGAAAGTGTGTTATGACTATGTCAATCTGAATTAAAATTACATCTTTGTTTACAAACAATAGATATGCACACTCCTGGAAATTAAAGATTCTGATGCAAGTAATAAATTAATTTAAATTCAAAGTAAAAAGAAGAGCTAAATATTTACTAACGGCGTAGATTAATATAATTTGTTTAACAGAATCATCCACACAAGTAGAAGTTTTGGTAAATTTTTCAACACTGATTATCTTTTCTGAGGTAATACTTATTAAAAGAGGATTAGTCTATATTCACATTTGAGGAAAAGCTTATCAGAAAAAGGAATGAGACTCGGCTGGCAGCATTGAAGTTTTTATTTGTAGTTGGAAAATGTGGCCTAGTAGAGATAGCCTTTCACAAAGCTCTTTTGCCTTGAAATGTCAGCTCAGATTGTTTAATTTTTTTTCTACTCTAGCTAGTATTAATGTTAGGTTAAACTTTGCCAGATGATATTGTAAATATTTCATCCATGTATGAATTTATTTTCTGTTTTCTCCATTTTAACTGTGAAAAATATAATTATGTGGGGCATTTGGAGGTGCCATCCTCAAATCACAGGTTAACAATGATTGCTTAACCATCTTACTTGTTGAATAAGCTCATAATAACATAATGTTTCAAAAAGTCTAATTTCCTTTTTCCTGTTTTAAAATTTCTATATTCATTTTTTACAAAGTCTAATTCTATGTTAAAAATGATGATAACTCTTCAGCATTTTAAAACCTATGTAAAATTATGAATATTAATATGAAATTAAAAAGTGAGCATTTTTTGTGCAAATACTGTCAGTAAGACAGAAGTAGAATAATGTTAAGGAGATATATATCTCCTTTTTTATCTCCATGATATATTCTACTACTATTAAATTTAGTTGAATTTAAATTAATAAAATCTGCTTGCATGGTTATAATTTCTATGCATAATAAAGACATATTCTACAGTATATAATAGTTTACCCTTATAATGCTAGAAATCACAGAAAACGAGATAGAAACATCTTAACATGGTGCTTAATTCATCTCCCCAGCCACTTTCTTTGTCATTTTTTTAGCTTGTTTGAATTATTTTTAAGACATATGTCCAATAATTTTTGTAGGTGGGTTCCAAAAGTATTCAGATGATCATTTAATACAATGATATTTTTAACTGACATTCTTGCTATAAATGTGAAGGTCAGTTAATTCTTTTAAAGGTAGAAAGTTATGAAAAACTATCAATGAACTAGACCAGATCTATGTTATTTTTTATCCAAAAATGCTGTCTTGAAATCAGTCTGTAAAATTCCAATCATAAGTAGTGTATTTCAAATCTCATAATAAAAACTTGCAGATTATGTTTATAAATTAGGTTAAGTAGATTAGATATTTTGACTTCCATAATATTTTGTAAACAAGAACAAGGTGAAAAGGAAGAAAGCAAAATGGGGTGAGGGAGGATCTAACACTTTTATAGTCACATAGTTTTGGAATTTAAAAATATAACCTCATAAATATTTTTCTTGTATATTGTAAATGTTGAGTCCTCGCACTTACGACTCCACCCGAGCCAGCCGGCTGCAGACCTTCCCTGATTGGCTAAGGCACGAGCAGCCAAAAGCAGGAAATCTGCAGCCTTTTCATTGGTTCCTCCTTCTGACAGCTCCTCTATTTAAGCAGCTGTCAGACGGCTACAGTTCTGTCAGTGTATGAGCCCGCGCAGAGTTGCCTTGTTCTGTTACCAATCGTTGTGTTAGAAATAAAGAGTTGTGTTACAAGCAGCCTCGCCTCTGTGTGTACCTGCCTAGTTCTCCATATAGAGCAGTAAAGCATCCATTCAATCTAATGTATCTAATGATTATGACTGACAATACAATAAGAAGCAATACTTAAGGTGAATATGTATTAATTTCCCGATAGGTACAGCATACCATTTAAGATGAAATATATCTATATTAATGCTTAAGCATCAATTATTGTTTACTCAGTGGTGATAGGCAATTAATCATCAATTCTTAAATTTATTCTGTGAGGTATCCTAAAGGGACCTCCTTTGTTCTTTTTTTTTGGGGGGGGGGAGATCTTTTATTTATTTATTTATTTATTTATTTATTTATTTATTTATTTGTCAAGCATA
>JANHFM010004936.1:0-12447 GCA_032468115.1 Grayia smithii | reverse complement strand
ATGCAAAACACAAGCAGAGGAGAGGAGTTTCACTTTCAGTTTTACTTTCACAGCAGCAAGCAGCTTTACTACAGAACGGTTGAGCTAAGCTATGCCCAGCCTCCTTCCTGTCTCCTTCTTGCTCACACAGCAAATACTGTTTGAGTTTCCAAACACCCCTCAATTCTCTCACACACTGACAGGATGTGCTAGCCAGATGAATACCAATGGATGCTGCAGGTTGGGATATTCTATTCCCACTCTGTTCCAACTGCCAGTTGCATTATATTAACATACTCTGATCAGTGGTGGATTGCTCCCGGTTCAGGCCAGCTTGCGCAAATAGGTAGCGGTGACACTGTGACATCACCGAACTGGTTCTACGCGACCGGGAGCTGGCCCCACCTGCGCGCCTGTAGTTACCGGTGTCTGCGCCCCACCTGCGCTCTCGCGCATGCGCCTGTGCAGATAGCTTTTTTTGAGTTTTTTCATCAAAAAAAGCTTCTGCGCATGCGTAGGAGCACCCGTTCAGCGCACGCACGCGCCCTGATCACGTGCAAAGCGCATGCACCCTTAGAACCGGTAGTAAAGGTAAGTAGAACCCACCCCTGACTCTGATGCTATGGAGTTACACATTCTACATTAAGTTTCAGGCTGTAAGTGTCAATTTATCAAGCCTGAGCACATAGTTTCATAGTGAAGCACGGGCGTCCAGCTAGTTAAAATATAGTATAAGTAATTGATTCCACTATTAAAATACTCTTATTTTTAAATTTTTCTTTCTAACATTTCTGCCTTTTTAAATCAATTAAGTCCCTGCAGTCTGGAACAACTGGGAGTAGCTCTTCATATTCTTCTGGGTAACATCTGTTCCCAGTTCATTCAGTCACTCTTTATAGTCCCCTGATCATTCTTTTCTTTGAACCTATACAGTTTATCTATTTGTCTGAGTGGTTCTCAGAAGTGGAAGGTGTGCTCAAGGTGGGCCTTCTCTAGCAGAATAAAGAATTAGCTTTTAAACTGTATTTAGTCTGCAGAGTCTGTAATATTAAAATGCTACAAATGAATATTATTATTTTAATTTGGACACTTGATTTCTGATTTGTTATTTCTATATTTGTCTTTTGGCTGCCTTATGAAAATAATAATTCATATTTAATTTGACTATTCAGATTAATAATTAATGGTTGTTCTTCTATTAAACTGTTTTTCACAAACGCTGTTGTCAAGCTACACACAAGTCATCATATATCAGGATATTTCATTTCTTTTCCTAAGCATATAATTTTCACAAATTGGTCTTAACTACACTATTAACTTTTCCATGTGAGAATTTGCTTTATGCCATTTATTGAAATTAAATGAGAAAAAGACTTCGTACTGCATTAGGGTAAATATTAATATTGTGGTAATTATTTTGGATAAATAATATTTGCCCACTTAATTTTATAGTAATGAAGGTCATTCCCTTGTATTTCACTTAGTGGTTTAAAATCCACTAAGTGGATTAAAATTTTGGTGAATAATCAAATCATTGCATCTTCTAATATTAAATTTAAAGTAACTCTATGTTTTAGCATATTTCAAGTCTTAATTATGTGAAGATCTTCAAAATGAAAAAGGGAAATATTCCAAAATAATTTATTTTTTATTTTGTATTGTTAAAATTATCCAGATGATTTTTAAAATAAATACATTAAAATAGTATTGACCAAAACTCTTTCAAAAGAATAACTGAGGATATTTATGTGTTCATTCAGTAGTTTGTTCAGTGATTGCAAGATAAGAATGGGAGGCGGGATACAAGAAGATTGTTTCTTCTCTGATTTTCATCATATCCCTTGAGCACAACAGTGTCATTGGCACTGACATAAAATGAACAATTGGAAATAGTGTTCAGGACAAAAATATTCCAAGCTTCATTTTCACAGCTGAAGATATGGAGGAAATATGGCTTTTAAGCAGTGAGATGTGAAGGACAAGTGCAAAGTTTGTCAAAGATGCTGATAGAAAGGCATAGGCTGTACATCATTTTCCCTTCACTGGCTCATGGAAACTGTCTCAGCTGAAAAGCAAATGTGCAGCATGATATATTTATTTTTCATATTAAAACCTTGATAGCTTAGTATTTTTTTCTTTATAATATTATTTTTTTTCCTTCCATTTCTCTGTTTGCATCACAGATGTGCTACCTCCAATGCCAGGGGATAAAAGTGCCACAATGCTTTCTGATGGAGCCATTTATAGCAGCATTGATTTCAGTACCAAAACTAGTTACAATAGTTCCAGCCAAATAACACAAGCTACTCCATATGCCACAACACAAATACTGCATTCCAACAGCATCCATGAATTGGCAGTTGATTTACCAGATCCTCAGTGGAAAAGTTCAATTCAGCAGAAAAGTGACTTAATGGGATTTGGTTACTCTCTTCCAGATCAGGGCAAAAGCAACAATGGTGATTCTTGTTCTTAATTTTCTTTTATGAATATGTTCTCTGCATGGGAAGAAAATTATGGTTTGCCCTCTTCTGTTCCCATTTCCTTTAATGTATCTTGCATGTATTCTAAAACTTTACAAATGCAACTAATTGAATTATGCTATTTCAGTTTCTTTCATCTTTTGCCAGTTTTGTATATCTGCACTGCATCCTGCTACCCATATGATACACTAGGTTAAATATTTAATACATCTTACTTATAAACTGATGAAGAGCTAACTGCATGTTGTGCATGTGCTATAAACTAATCACAAGAAGGTACTATGACCTTTGCCCTTCAACCCTTAGCTTTGCTTTACATCCCTGACTACCGATTGGCTGAGGGATTGTCTAATAGAATGCCACACAACCAGTCACAAGATTTCAGCACCACCAGCTCTCACAACAGTTCAGAAAGGAGTGACAGCCTCTCAGGTTGGTTTCAATACAATTTACATAAGAAGAAAGTTTTTATTTTTAATTCAATTTTATAAACCTAAAAAGATATATGATCAATTACTGGGTATAACTCTTGTGTAAACATACCTGAATAATTCATATATAATCATATATAAATTGTTTTGCTTTTTTTGAAAAATATACTTTTATTTGCTCAATTTAAGAAGCTAATTTAGAGAACATATAAATTATGTATGAATTTGTTTCCTATATATCTGAGCATGAGTGGAAATTTTATTTCATAAAATTCTCACCTTTCTGGAGCAGTACTTCCTTTCTATAAATTAATCACTTTACAGCTTTGATTTTCTCTAAGAATATTTATGAGGGTTTTTTTATTGTACATACTATTATTGGTCACATATTCTCATACAGCATCACAATATCTCTGAGGTCCAGTATATCAATAAATTCAGTAGTGGAAATATATTGGAACTGAAAGATAAGCATTTAGAATACTTAGAGCTATATCCAAACATAAAACAAAGGTTGTATGCTGGATATTGTAGTGTAATTATTGAATATGCCATTAAGATGGGTCACAGTACATAAACCACAATGTAAAATCCCACTGCAATATAACAAATTACATTATGCATGCCATATTTTTTTAAAAATCAAATTTTTAAAATGTGTGAATTTATTTTTAGTGTTTCTATTGTCTTGTCACTTTCTATTTTTATTAATCTTTACTTATTTCTCTATATGTGTATTTTCTGTAAGCCCTATATTACCTTTACCCATTCAGAATTCTTCTGTGTAATTGCCTAATTCTGATTGATGTTTCATTCTTCTTTGGCATATAGCACGTTATAGGAGCATGTAGGATCATTAGCTGTTACTAAATTTGAATTTCCATAAAATGTGATGTAGTCTCATCATGGATATGTGTATACATTCTCATCTATTTTTTTCCCATTGTTCATTGTTCATTTCTCCATGTGTAATCTTTTTTTCATAATTGGGAGGGAGGTTATGGAATTGAATAGATTCAAAGTATTACACTTACACATTATTTTTGCATTTTTAGCTGAACGCTGCAAATATATTCCAGCAATAAACTGCTTACAGTTAGCCACCTATACTTGGCTTTCTGTCTGGAAATAAGCCAAATGAATCATATTTGGGGTTGTGTTCTTAATAACTGAGAAGTCAGCCTGAGAGACAGTATTATAAATACTCTGTGTTTTGAAACACTTTATTCTGGTGTTCTATTTTTCCTAACACATATTACATAAAAATTTAAAACAGACAAAATAAATCTATAAATACAGTTTTGACACAAGAACATTTTAACTTTTATTCAACTTATGATTCATTGTGATTAAGTTATATAGAGTTTGTTAAATGAAAAGAAGAAATGCTTGACAATTATATAGGCTCTTTTCACACAATACCACTCTATTATTATTTCTAACTTATGTCAGCTATAACATCTTGCTGTTGATATTAGTAAAATAAAAATAGAAAAAAAGTTCTTTTCATGCTTTCACTCTTTTTTTACATGTGCCATCTGGAATCAAAACTCTTTCTCTGGAAATAGAAATATGTAAATAATTAACTTAGCTTCTTCATATTTTTGTAATGCTTCTTGATTTCAGGTGGGAAAGGAGGAAAGAAAAAGAAAAACAAAAATACTCCCAAGACTCAGAAAAATAATGGGTCTACCTGGGCCAGTGTTCCTCTCCCACCTCCTCCAATACATCCACTTCCAGGAACAGAGTTAGAACACTATGGGGTGGATCCACAAGAACAAGGGTAAAGTATTTTCCTTTGAACAATTCTGAATCCAGTATCTGACAGCTAAAGCTATCAAATATTGTCAGGTGGGACAGCCATTGATTGTGAAGTTTGAAGAGAGATTGTAAGTGTAAGATTGTTTATATACATTTATTACAATTGTGTTTTAATCCATCTGGCTCAATAATCTTTGCTCCATATACTTCTGTTACAAATGCACATTTTCACCTCTCTACTAAAAGTTTAAGAGAAGATTCAATTTGAAATGATCTTCCATTGATAAGGATATTTCTTTTATATCCTTAATTGCTACTAGTAATGTCATGTCATTTCCAGTATGGTTTCTTTATTTTCCCAACTCTATTTCTCAAAGAAATATAGTGCTTAATACTTCACATCAATAGCATGGACCTCACAGATCTAAGAGGGTATCTAAGAGATCTAGTTAAGATCTCCACGTAATCATACTTAATTTCTAAATCATAGTTCCCATACTTTATAATACTTTGTAGAATCATTATTCAAATCTAAGCACTTTATATATTATAGCTTAGAGATGGAAATTCCAATCACAATGTTTCTTGTATTAATAATAAATGTGAACTAGTGGTTGAGGTGCTGTCCTAGAAACCAGGAGACTGAATTGTAGCTCTTGTTTTAATCATGAGAGCTGATTGGGTGACTTTGGGCTCTCAATTGCACTGCCTTACAATCATGTGATCGCCATTTGATATCTTCCCTGCCACCTTTCCCAGAAAATCAATAAAGCTAGCAGGGAAAGTTATAAGCCACTAGGGTAAGTTTCCCCCATCTATGCACCCTTCCCCATTTGCTTCTAAACCATGCCAAGTCCTTGAGCCCACACACACATCTTCCTCAAGCCTCAACACATCTCCCTTGTACTATCACATATCCTCCACGAGCCTTGCTGTACTTCCCTCATATCCCCATGTATGCTCATGCACCTTCATATACTCTCTTAGGCCTTGCCACATTTCCCTCACACTCTTGTGAATGGATCCTCCCTGTACCTTTCTCAAATCCTTGTACATCATCATGCACCCTCTCCAACTGTCATGCAACCCCCCACACCCTCACCACACCATCTTGGTACCTTGCCCACACTCACACACCCTCCCTGAGCCTTGTTGCACCTCTCTTGCACTTTTGTGCATCTCCTTGCTCCCTCTACTGTCTGGCAGCAGTTACATATCTGTCTGCCGGCAAGCTTGCAGGCAGCATAAAATTGCAACTTCCTTCCAGCTTCTTCACTGACTTGGTGTGGGAAGCTAGCAGGAACTTTGCTCACCAATCAACGTGGAATTCAGTTAACAATGGCACTGGGACTGCAAGGATTGCTGTCGCTAAGTGATGCAGTTTATGATCACATCACTTAGCTACAGAAATTGCAATCTCAATTGCCATTATAAGTCAAGGACTAAATATTTAACATTAATTGTCTGTCCAGTTATAAATAATACTAACAAAACATACACCTGCATTTGTCCCATAGTTTGCACAATGATTTGTTTGCTTGACATTGCTGGTCATGTCAGCCAAAGGATATTTTAAAGACACTAGCAAGAGCTTTTTATTGTTGATTAGAACACTGTCAGAAAAATCAAAAGTCAGAATAAAATTTTTGAAAAGGGAGGAAATATAAAATCTTAGCTTTACTGAAACAAACAAGTGACATGTTTATTTTAATTCTATAACTGTATGCTAATACTTTGCTTAGTAAATACCCTTTAGCTTATTTATTTTATTAGATTTATATCTTACCTTTTTCCTGCAGGAATTCAACTCAGTATACATTTATTCCCCCTGTGTAACACTTCCAGTGTTAGCCTCATAACAGACTGGTGTTGTAGTCTGAACATTTAGAAAGTCACCCTATGAATTTCATGGTTGAGCAGAGTTTTAAGTCAGAGTGCCCTTAACAACAGATGGATATCTACCATCTTTATTACATAATTGCTAAAGCTTTAAGACTCAAATGTGAACCAAATTAATTTATTTTGTAGGTACAACAGTGATGATTGGTGCCCACCTTTACCAGTCCAGACATATTTGCATCAGGGAATGGAGGATGAACTTGAAGAAGATGACAGAGTTCCTACACCTCCTGTCCGAGGAGTTGCTTCTTCCCCTGCAATCTCTTTTGGACAACAGTCCACTGCAACATTAACTCCCTCTCCCAGAGAAGAAATGCAACCTATGCTTCAGGCCCATCTTGATGAGCTGACCAGAGCATATCAGTTTGATGTAACAAAGCAAGCATGGTAAATGTGACCATCATCAAAATTCACTTGCATATAGCACTAGCTTTAGCAGATAGACATAACTGTATAATAAATAAAAAAAATTGTTAGATTAATTATCTAATGGATAGGTGCAGATTATTTCCTCTTGATAGAATCATGACATAAATGGTTTTATCACTCAAACTACCAACTAATGAATATGTTTCTTGAATTATATAACCATTTGTTTCTTTATTTATATATATATATATATATAAATTTAAGGTGACTTATAAAATGGATCCCATTGCCTCCTATTTCAAAAGCCCATAAAATAGATATATAAAATATAGTCCTTATATAAGGACTAGTGAATTGCGGAAAAAAGGTTACAGATAAGTAAGTAGTAGTTAACGAAGTACTAATTTAATTTTGCTTTTATGCTTGAGTTGCTAGTTCACATATTCCATTCCGAAGCTACATTATATCAGGTACAAACTATAACTCTACTGTAGGAATGATTAAGGAAAATTTGTGGGCCTCTTGAAAACCTATAGGGGTAAATATTATCCTAGATTGAAAGTTTTAAAATATATGCCTCTGGGGTATTTTTTTCTGTTAATTGTAGAAACTGCTCCTGGTTGCATCCAGTTCAAAGTTGACCTGAACAATCATGACAAGCTGAGTGTATGATCCTGGTATATAAAGCTATAATAGGATACAAGACTGAGAAAAAAGTATTTATAGTGTAAGTGGACTGAATTACAAGATGTACCATACAGTTTCCCCAAGTTTTAAAACATTCTATAATGTCACACTGAAGTTTTTCTAGGATTTTACTTTTCAGCTTAGAGGTAGTAGTAACTATATTTGAAAGAATGTGAGCACATATGTAGTTTATGTTATTAGTTTCAATCAACAAACTGATTATGAATGCTTGAGTTTCCAAAATACAAAATCCAGAAATTTGAACATGATTTATTACAAAGAAGTTGTGACCCTACGAAT
This sequence comes from Grayia smithii, assembly GCA_032468115.1. Lineage (NCBI taxonomy): Eukaryota > Metazoa > Chordata > Lepidosauria > Squamata > Grayiidae > Grayia > Grayia smithii. Next base: position 4,538 of record JANHFM010004936.1, on the reverse strand, counting down.
CCTTTCACAAATAATTTTCTCATCTAGTGATTATGATTTTCAAGTGAATAAAACTTAAATCCTTTCATCTAGTCATTCTAGAACTGTAAGTTAGGTAAAAAAAAAACAATTGGCATATAAATACTTTTGTTTAAATTCTTAATTGCAACCTACAGTTTTATCAATTCCTAAATAAAATATCCCAGTTGCAATATATGACTGTGAAAGTTGGACCATAAGAAAGGTTGAGTGCCAAAGAATTGAGGCCCTTGAACTATGGTGCTGGAGAAGACTCCTGCAAGTCCCTTGGACTGCAAGGCAATAAAACCAATCAGTCGTAGAAGATATCAACCCTGATTACTCTTTAGTTTCCTGAAGATGAAACTCAAATACTTTGGCCACCTAATGAAAAGGAAGGACTCACTGGAGAAGAACCTAAACCTGGGAAAGATTGAGGGCAGAAGAAGAAGGGGATGACAGAGAATGAGGTGGCTGGATGGAGTCACTGAAGCATTAGGCATGAGCTTAAATGGACTCCTAAGAATGGTAGAGGGCAGGAAGGTCTGGAGGAACGTTGTCCATCGGGTCACAATGGGTTGGACACAACTTTGCAACTAACAACAACAAAATAAAATGTACATCATTACAATATTAATTAGTACAATAATTACTATTATATTAATGTAAATGGTCATTTTACCTTTTCTGGCAATTCTCCTTTTCTGTTTTCTGATTCTCCTTTTTAAGTTTTATTCACTGGACTTCAATAGAGAATTGCTGGAAGGCCTACAGTATCCTATTGAAGTGAAACCCAGTGATGGGACATTCTCTCAATCAGTATTCATAAAAATAAATGCTATGCTCAAGATAGAATGGATGAGTGGATTAAAATGGGAGAGAAAATATAATGGAATTTCCTTTGAATTAATATTTTCATGTGGCAGAATTGTCTCTGTCCTTCAAAAAAAGAACTGACTTCTCTTAAAGTGCAAGGCTTTTTCATGGAAAAATAATATGGGTATATTAATATTTGCACTTTTTGTGTAGCCATTCTGAATCAGTGAGAATGGAGACTATAGAAGGAAATGTTTTTGAAATACATTGCATTTTTACTTCAAATATAGGGGTATCATTACTATGTGGCTCTTTATACTGTTTTATTTGCTATCAATTTGCCTTTTTCTATGTTTTCTTTATATTAGAAGCAGCAAATGCAAGCACTTAGGTTTTTAAAAAATTAATCTAGTTCATATGCCTAGAGACCATAGTTCTATGAAGGCTAGGAGTATTTTTAAATGCTTTAAAAAAACTGAATATATAGCTTATCCTGCAGGAACAAGCTGACTCCCTTGTTCCTTATCATCTGAAAGCCTATGGAATTTGGAAGAATTGGTGCATCCATAGAGACTATTTCAAAAGCACGGGTTAAGGGGTCAATCAATTAGTTTCTATACTGCTTCTGTGACCTCGGAGAAGCAGTGATAAATGCTAAAATCCTTTCATTTCTTGGCAGACACTTTCTTAAAATAGAGATTCTCTGGGTCTCATGTAATTATGGTCCTGCAAAAAGGATTATCAGGAAAGCAAGCTTGGACAATTGGAGTGATTCTTTCCCTTCCTTCCTTTAATTAAATGTGTTCGTGTTTCACATAAAGTTGATGAAGATACTTAGTAGCAATTTAAGAGTAGCAATTTAAGAATCAGTTTAAGTTTAGGAATTACCAGCTTTTAAAAAATCTTGCTTAAATACAAATCAGAAGGTATAGTAAACATGAGAGTGGTCACTGAAATTAAAGATACATAGAGCTCACTATAATGGGTTGAGAACTTTCTAGCATTTCCTAAGATTTTTTTTAAACTGGAATACTCTTACCCAGTCTTCCTGTAAAGTTTTAGAAGCTGAAATACTGAACCTTTTCCTATATTATCAAATTGACATGTTATAGAATTAAAATAAAATGTTCCAAGGTGTACTGGTATGTTTTATCACAGTACAGTAACCTTTAAATGCAACTGTTTGAAATCTTACATTGTGTGCTGGCAAGTTGCCTCCAAACCCAGCTGCCCTGCTGTCTACCCATCATTCATCTCAAGCATTAATCTTACAATATATACAGATTTCTCTCACATGCTTTAAAATGGGGGGAGTAATTAAACCTCATTATCCATCAGCAATTAATTCTCTGAAATTGATTCTTCAAGTAATTATCTTAAATTCATGTAATCCATTCTCATCCCTTCTCAGAAGAATTTCCTGTTATTTCCCAAGTGAACAGAAACAGAAATACCTCCATAGGTGTACATGGGGAGGAGGTACAGAAAGGATTGAAGATGGGGGAACGAGACTCCTGATATTTATGATGAGATGAGATGTTGTTATGTTACATTACATTATGTTACATTACATTGGGGCTGGATAGTGTATTTATTAGAATGTCACTTTTGACAGGGAGACCAAGGTTCAAATCCTGGTTGGAACCTATCTTACCAGTAGAATCCTTGGGCAACAATGTGCTAATGTTTCATTTGCCTATCTCAAATATGAGAGTGACTCAAACAAGGTAAATTGTGGCAGCACATATATTGCCCCAATTAACAAAGTATGCATAAGATTTTGGGGAACCACAGCACTATGACAATAAGTGCACTACTGGAACAAGCCATGCATAGACAAGACAAAATAATTTGAAATTGCTACTACAACAGTAGATTTAATGAGAGGGGACATATGAAATGTATGAGTGAATTATGGATGGACAGAAGACCCCATTAACTGAGAAACAATGTTTCAGAACAATGAAGAAAAAGCTGGTGCCACAGTTAGAGATTGATCAACTACACATTATTCTGAACTCAGCAATACCTGAAAGAAAACTGGGGTGCAGCCAACAACTGAAAATAGAATGTCACTGCAACCCGCTCCTTTACAGAGCATAGCAGCTGGCGTGTGGCAAAAGATCATGCATAAAGTAGTTACAGTGAACCTTCAAAAACCCATTTATCAATGATCAATTGGGAAGTACCATCAGATAATATGCTAGAAGATGTTAATAGAGCCTGTAGGAGATGACCAGGCTGACCCCAAGGGAGAGGACAAGCACTTCATCAGTCTCAAGATCCTTTGCACCCACAAGAGATCTAGCTGCAGTCCATCTTGAATTGATTTTTAGCTATGTCCAATTTGCTATGACTGTTACTAGTTCAGATTATTGTAGACAGTGTTAGCATGCAGTAAATTTGTATTCATTTGAACTGCCTTGCTTCATGATTACTTGCACTTAACAAAGCCTGCATGAAAATCCCTACAACCACCATACCTCAAACAAATGTATTGGAATATGGTACAGTTGCTGTAATCCTAGGCTACACAGTCAAGACGACCAGCAGTAGAATAGAATAAAATAGAATTTTTTTTATTGGCCAAGTGTGATTGGACACACAAGGAATTTGTCTTAGTGCATACATTCTTGGAGTACATAAAAGAAAAGATACATTGATCATGAATCATAAGGTACAATACTTAATGATAGTCATAGGGAAACAGTCAATATAAATATTAAGGGTACCAGCAACAAGGTTACAGTCATACAGTCATAAGTGGAAGGAGATGGGTGATAGGAACGATAAGAAGATTTATAGTAATGCAGCCTTAGTAACTAGTTTGACAGTGTTGAGGGAATTATTTGTTCAGCAGAGTTATGGCATTAGGGAAAAAACTAGTGTCTAGTTGTTCTGGTGTGCAGTGCTCTATAGCATCATTTTGAGGGTAGGAGTTGAAACAGTTTATGTCCAGGATGCGAGGGGGTCTGTAAATATTTTCACAACCCTCTTTTTGACTTGTGCAGTATACAGGTCCTCAGTGGAAGGCAGGTTGGTAATAATTGTTTTTTCTGCAGTACTAATTATTCTCTGAGGTCTGTGTCTGTCTTGTTGGGTTGCAGAACCAAACTAGACAGTTATAGAGGTGCAGATGATAGACTTAATAATTCCTCTTAGAAACCATCCAGCTCCATACTCTGTATTGCTGAGATTGGGAAAAATGGCCATGTTTCACTGTCGTGATATATGGGGTTATTTCTCTCCAGTGATTGGAAGTAAAGCGTTGGAAGGTGTTGATGAAACTGGAATTTTTATATAGGTGAAGGAAAGGGATTTTTTAAAATATTTCCTTTAAACTTCAGAAAATTATAGATGTGTTTTAAAAACCATTTAAAGGAAAATGGGATGGCTTTCTTAAAATCAATATGTAATTTGCTAATGGTTGACCATTCTAATTATAGAAATCATTTTAATGCTCTATGACAAAAATCTAAGATGGAATGAAAGATAAATAGGTAATGTATGTAGATGTTTCAAGAAACATGACTAATGACTTAGAATGCTACTGCTCCAATTCTTCCATGTTTCAAATACGTATAACCTAAAGGAATTGTCAGATATAATTCATCATCAAGGAGATTTCTTCCTCTGGCTCTGAGTTCCCTGCTTGCTGACTTTTCTTTTTCTTAATCCTCCCTTTTTGCTTATTATCTGTTTAGTTTAGAAATTTATAAAGTCCT
>JANHFM010004935.1:112979-123678 GCA_032468115.1 Grayia smithii | reverse complement strand
TCAATTATAGCAAAATTCAAAATAAAAAAAGGAGAAAGGAACCAACATTAAGCAAAAAATAGGAAAAAAGAGCAATATTTGGACACTTGTATGCCTTAATCCAAATCAGTTCAATAAAAAGTATGTATCATCTCAAATTACTCATAGTCCATTGAAAAAAAAATAGATACATACACAGGGAAAGGATATAGAGAGCTATCATTTAAAAAGAAAAGAATAAAAAGAAAAAAGATGTCCAATTAAAAATCACTTGTATATAAAATCGAATATATGTTCTTTTTAAAATAAAGAAGTTTCAAATATCCACAAAAGCGAATAGTTTAAGAATAAAGGGGAAAAAAACCCTACTTAGACTCCAATTTCCAGTCGCCGCTTAATCTTCTTCTATCCTCAATTTGAAGTTCTTTCAATTTCAGGGTGCTCTCATTATATAAATTCAAGTTAAAAGTCTCTCACCAGATTGACACACTTCCTTCTAATCTTCTTCCATTCCGGAGCTGTCACACCCTCAGCAGCTACAATGGCTGCCTCCCCACCGCCAGAAAGAGGGCTTCTCCTGGATCAACCAGGGACTTTGCGGAATCCCTGGGATCAACAGGATGTGCCCTCCACTATCACAGTCTCAACAGGATTGTGAGGTCCAAACAGGACCGTCTAGCAGTGGGGATATCAATGGTGATCCTGGAGCTTCAGGATCTTCCATTGTGTCGGAGCGACATCAGCTCCTCTTCTGCAATTAAAAGAAAAAAGGTATTTCACAAATTAGAGAAATTAAGATTTGATATAATTTGCCTGCAAGAAGTTCATATTAAAAAACAACATGAACAGTTATTGGTGCAGCCAAAATTAGGGGAAATTTTTACTTCACTGTCACAATGTAAGAAAAGAGGAGTTGTCTTATATATTAGAAACATAATTCCAGCGGAACATATATATGCTGATGAAGAGGGAAGAATTTTGATGGTTGAAATAATAGATAACAATACAAAAATACTTTTAGTAGTAATATATGCTCCAAATAACAATCAAGATGACGTCTATAGAAAGTTACATATGAAAATATGTTTTATGTAAGCCGCCCCGAGTCCCTTGGGAGATGGGCGGCATATAAATGCTAATAAATAAATAAATAAATAAATAAATAATACATCTCTTCTCTCGCAGCTAGCTTATCATGATTATTGATCATGGGGTTTAATTGCTCTGGTTTTTTTACATGGCAGGATGGATTCACTAAGGATTCCTTTCTATATTACATTTGAAATATATTTATAAGAACCATGGAGGTTGACAGCCAACATTTAAACGCTACTGAAACTACCAAGTATAAATGGATAATACTGTACCTTTCTCAGAAGAAAAAGGTATATCAAGTAAAGCTGTTGATGTCTGTCTTCCCAGCCAAGCAATAAACTGATTAACCCTGAAATGAACAAGGATAGTTTTGTTTGCTTACAGGCCAAGGGTAATCTAGATCCCACTGCAAGCCTAGTTCCTTCAGAAGCAATGTGGAAACTGGCATGTTGTCTAAGGTATGGCAGACTGATCAACAATTCACACAATAACCCAAAATATGGTCCAGGCCAATGAGACATCAAACCACATCAGAATCTTCCTCTAAAACTAAGATTTCACTTAACAAATAGTCTGAGAAAAAGATGGATCAGTAGTTTATAATTAGACTTAAGGTAAAAGGTAAAGGAGTCCCTGCGGATGTTACTCTGCTAGTTGTAAGCGACTTTAGGGGGCAGTGCTCTTCTTTAAGCTGTTTCTTGAAGCTATTGAACCAATGGTGTCCAAATACATTTTTGTGGTCATGTGTCGTAGTACAAGCATCAGTTAAACACAGAACACTGTTACCTTCCCACCAAAGTGGTACCTATTTATCTACTTGCATTTACACGCTTTCAAACTGCTAGGTTGGACAAGAGCTGAGGCAGGTGATGGGAGCTCACTCGAACCACCAGGGTATAAGACATTCTCTGGCATCTTTATTAAGTCACTGAGTTACTGGGCCTCTATAATTAAGCTGGTTTTAAATATTACAGAAGCAATAAAGCTTTTCTTCTTTTAATTTTCACTTAGCATATTACATTAATCCCGCCAATTGTAGTCTATTCAAGAAACCAAGTTTAAACAAGCCATTATATAGCACAATATGTTAAGGTCTCTTCTTTAGATGCACCTTCAGACTTGGCCTGAACCAAGAAATGTTTGCATCCTTTAAGGTGTAGAGAACATCTTTTCTTTCATCTACTTCACTTGTATTTCTTCCTAAGATGAATAGTAGAAATTATAGCATTGAAATCCAGTACATTTGGGGCTATAAAATTGTGGAAAGCTGATGCAAGTCATTAGTGGTTGAGATAATATGCTTGGATAATAGAATTTCTCTACTGGTAACTCCAGAGGTAGGTGAAAGCATATTAGCAAAGCAGAATAGCTGCATGTCTCTCAAGGCTATGAATGAAGTTTTAAAAGAATGCTGTCAGCTAAATGACAAGCTGGAGAATTCAAATGAGAGGGAAGCTAGTCAAAAATGCTTCCTTTCATTCCTCTGGCTGATGCTAACAGTTGTAGCATAACTCAGCTATGAGAGTTAAGGGATTTGTGCTGGAAAGTAGGTGAAGAGGAGTGAGATAAAACATTTCCCCAACATATTTTGTCTTCTTTATTATTTAAGAGCAAGCATACTATATATGGTAAGCCAAAGCTTCAGGTGCACATGCCTAAAGTGACAAGAGTACAAAGAACCACTCTGCACACAATTGGTGGAAAACCAAGGCAATGGAGAGGATTTCTAGAAGATTTACTTTACCAAAAGCTGTGTACTCCTGCCTGACTCAATTTTAAAATATGCCTGCTTGACTCAATATTTTAAAAGGCACTGTAATTACATCATTTAATCAGATACTCTTGTATGCCTCTCCAGGTTTTCAAAAGATTCTCATTTGATCTTTAAAGTCTAACCCTAAAAGTACCACCCTATTTCTCTTCAGTTTTTAAGGTGGAACATGAATCAGTTCTGTAGGTTCTAATAAGAGATGCCAAAAAGTCAACATGTGCTTTGAAATAAGCAAAATGGTGTTCTACCACTGAATTATGGTCCCACATTGAGGAAGAGCAATCGTATTGTATATCTAATTACTGTTAGATTCGGTGCAGGCAGTGGTCCATTCAGCACTTTATTTAAGCAATGGTTCAGTAACAAGCAGCTGACAGGCTGCCGGGGTTCGACTTAGCCGGCCAATGACAGGCATTCAAGTTTCCCGCCACTTGATCAACCAATCAGTGGTGGGTATGCAAAAGAAGGGGGATGTACCAGGACGTAACACCCCTCCCCTCCTAGAAGGAGCATTGTCCAATCAGGTGGCAATGTTTATAACGTAGTTGCGCAGGTAGGCAGGACGCCGTACAGTTCTACTGGATCTGCACAGTTCATTTGGTCCTGGGACTTCGTTCACGATGGTTGGGTCTTCCGTTCCTCTGGGCTCCTGCAATGGAACCTCCTGGAACTCAGCCGTAGAGGGCACTGTTTCTGGCCTAGCGTCTCCGGCTTCCCTTGTTGGATTACTGGGTGGTTTTTCACTGGTGTTCTTCCGGAATCAGTGTAGAGGATTACGATGATGGAACTCCACTCTTGGATTTTCTGCTACTGGTATCGTGCTTCTCGGATGAGGTCTGCTGGACACAGATAAGTCCTTGTGTTCTCCCTCCGGGCTTGAACCTAGGTGGTTGTTATTGTCAGGACCAGTTCGCTGGTCTTCGGTTGGTTTCCTCTGAGTGGTTGTCCGGTTTGCCTGGGCTCCGGTGCATCCTCCATCTCATGGTTCTCAGTGTTTCCCCACCTCTGGTGGAGTTGGTCAATGTGCCTTCTCCATAGCTGGCTGTCTTCCAGCTCGACCCGGTAGAACTTGAGGCCAGTAATTCCCTCGATTTGTCCTCGTACCCATCTTGGGGGACCGTTGTGATTTAATGCAAACACTAGTTCTCCCAGCTTAAATGTTCTGGGTGGATGTGTTGAGTCCAAAGGTGTTTCAGGGCAGTATTGAGGGTGCAGCCAGTCCAGTTGTGATCTCAATTTTCTTCCCATTAGAAGCTCGACTGGGCTTCAGTTCATGGTGGCATGAGGTGTAATGTGTTGGGCTAGTAGAAATTTGTCTATTTTCTCTTGCCAGTCCCCTGGGCCCATTCTGGTGAGGTCTCCTTTGTTAGTCTCACCATCCTTTCAGCTTGACCATTTCCCACCAGGCTGTAGGGTGCCACAAGGGCATGTCGTATGCCCAGTTCCACTAGGAAGGTCTCCATGCTCTTAGCTGTCAGTTGTGGCCCATTGTCAGAAATTAAAATGTCCGGTAGTCCATGGGTTGCAAATAGTCGCCGTAATGCTTGGATGGTTGCTTCTGTTGTGGTCAACGTCATTGGTATTACCTCAAGCCACTTTGAGTATGCGTCCACGATAATTAAGAATGATTTCCCTCCCATGAGGCCGGCAAAATCAATGTGGATCCTTGACCATGGACCTTTAGGTGTCTCCCATTCCTCTGGTGGTAAACTTGGGGGTGCTAGGCGAATCTCTTGGCATGGTGTGCAGGTGGCTACTCACTCTGTAATGTCCTGGTCTATCTTGGGTCACCAAAGTAGCTTCGGGCTAGCGACTTCATTCGGACGATTCCGGAGTGCCTGATATGTAATGTCTCTAGCATTTCTGTAATTTCTTGAGGATTACCACTCTTTCCCCCAAAGCAAGCAGCCTTTTATGGTGGAGAGTTCTTTCTGTTTGGTGGAGTATGGTTGGAATTCTTCTCCCACTTGTCCTTGTGGCCATCCCCTTAACACCCAGTTCATGACTTGGGAAAGTGTCTTATCTTTTTTGATGTGTTCAGCGACTTCATTGGATGTCACCGGGCAGTTGTTCCCCGCATCGATGAAGAAGATGCTATGAGCTGGTGCTGGGTCAACCACTGGTTCGTCAATGGGGCATCGGCTGAGTGCGTCTGCGTTGCAGATGGACTTGCCAGGGCGGTGTAACAGCTGGTAATTGTATCCCAATAGGAATATGGACCAGCAAGTCATCCTGGGGGACATGAATGCTGGCATTTGTTGATTCCCAGCGAGTAGTCCTAGCAGCGGCTTGTGATTAGTGACTAATTCGAATCTTCAGCCATAGAGGTACTCGTGGAAATGCTTTATGCCTGCGACGACGGCCAGTGCTTCTGGCTGTAATTCCTTTCAGCCGATGATAAGGTCTTGGAGTAGTATGCGATGGGTGCTTCTGTGCCATTTGGAAGTCTGTGGCTGAGAACCACATCGACTCCATATGGTGATGCGTCGCATGTGAGGATGAGTGGGAGGGTTTCGTTGTATTGGATTAGGACGCTGTTTGATAATAGGTTCTTTACTGCCGTGAATGCGTGGTCCACTCTCTTCCTCCAGGTCCAAGCTGCCGTCTTGCCCAGTAGTTGGTGGAGTGGTTCAGCAATGGTCGCCTTCTGTTTTAAAAACATGCTGTAAAAATTTAGCAATCCTAGGAAGGCTTGTTCCTAGGAGTTGGGACTTAAAGGGCTTAAGCCTGATTGGGGTTAAACTCGGATCTAGGTTAAATGAGATGTGTTTGCTCCTGACTTTACTTAGGCTTCCATCAAATACGTCTGGAAATCCTCTAGTAGTTTGTCCAGGTCGTCCAAGTGGATCTTGTGGATTCCTGTGATGCCCAGTCCTAGGGGTCTGAACCACTCCATGCCTAGCAGGGTTGGACAGTTGCTTGAGACAACTGTGATGGGAAGGGTGCCTTCGAACTGTTTGAATCTGATGTTGACCTCTGCTCTGCCAAGGACTTGGATAGCATTTCCTTGGTAGTCATTCAGTCAGATTTCTTGCGGCTTGAGGTGTTTCTTTGTGATATTCGGCTTGAGGCATTTGAGTTCTTGTCAAGCGATGATAGTAAAGTACGATCCAGTGTCCAGTTCCATTAAACATGGCATCCCCTCCACGTGCATGATCATGTGGTACTTGTCGACATCACAGGCATCCGAATGGCCCACCGTCGTTTGGTTGATACTTCTGGTCTCTGGGTATTTTTCCTCTCTGTGCCGGTTTCTGTAAGCCGAGGTCTTTGTTGGTCCTTGCTTCCCGCCATGTTGTTGCCTTCCCTGGAAGGGTGTAGGGTTGGATGCCCTGCAGGCTTCTGCAATGTGCCCTTTCTTTTGGCATCTGCAGCAGATGGCATTGCGGAAATGGCATGTTACCCTCGCGTGGGGTCCCATGCAGCTGGAACAGCAGGAATCCTTGGTTTCCTCATTTCGGTTGCCAACTTGCTTGTTTCTGAAAACGCAGTGGATGGAAATGTTGTTGTCCAGTTCACCCTCAGATTCGGAACCCTCTATGGACAGTTTGTGTTCCTTGTAGGTGCAGTGAACTGCTTTCATCTTTCTGATGTTGGCTGCCGAGTGTTCGGAAGATTTGGTGGCTTTGGCTTCCTTGACTGCATCTTTGAATGAGATTTTCCGTTGTGTGAGCAGCTTCTTTTGCAAGTTCAAGTCCCTCATGCACAGCACGACCCGGTCCCGCATCATATTCTCCGGTGCCACAAAATCACATGTGGATGCAATTTCCCTCAAGGCAGCCACAAAACCATTCACTGACTCACCTTCGTGCTGGTAGTGGTTGTAGAATTCATTTCTGTTCACTAGAGGGGTTGCTGTTGGGGTGTAATGTTCCTTTAGCATGGATTGTAGTGTGGTCCAAGAGACTGATTCAATATCTGCTGGGGATATTAGGGTGATCACCATCTTAAGGACCTTGGTGCCACAGTACGTTAGGAACAAGGCTCATTTCTGATTGTCCGGCAATTCTGTGTAGTCATTTGCTTCCAGGAACTGCCTGAATTGGGTCATGTATACATGCCATTCTTCAGTGTTTGGGTTGAAGGGTGCTGGTGCTGGAGATTGATTTGATTCCATCTTCCTTCTTGGTGAGGTTCAAGATGGTTGCTGGTGCCCACAAGGTGGTGGTTGGTGGGGTTCAAGATGGCTGCTGGTGCCCACGAGGTGATGGTTGTGCTGAGGTTCTTGTTTCCTTCATCGCCAGTGTTAGATTCAGCGCAGGGTAAAAGAGATGCGGCAGGCGGTGGTCCATTCAGCACTTTATTTAAACAATGGTTCAGAAACAAGCAGCTGGCAGGCTGCCTGGGCTCGACTTATATAGAGCTCCAGCAGCCTAGTCAGCCAATGACAGGCATTCAAATTTCCTGCTGCTTGATCAACCAATCAACGGCAGGTATGCAAAAGAAGGGGGATGTACCAGGACATAACACCAAAAGCTATGGGATGTTCTTCCTTTATAAATAAACAAACTTGTTTGTCACAATCCCATAGCAATTCTGGGTGATGTATAATTTTTAAAATTGTTGGAAATATTATAATCCACAGAAAAGAATGATGGGAAGATGGAAACTCTCAACACTACATATTCCCAAAAGGGGACCATCATGTAGCTCAAGCCCTAGAAAATTATGCATAAAATGCAAATATAGATTTTATAATGAATAATTAATTAATTAATTAATTAATTAACTATTTGCTAATAATTAAGAAAAAGAAGTTATGGGACATCTATCTAGAATATGCTTTCCAAAGGGTAAATTGCAACCAACATTTAGTAGAAAATGATATTTCTATCTGATTGTGAGAATATCAAGATCTGTGATCTTTGCTTCTTTTTCTTCCATAGAGAAATGTCACATCTGAGCATTCCTATTAAACAGCTTGAACAACAGAAAGTGTAGACTGGCTGTTTGCTGCTGTCTGCTGCAGTAATGCTGAATTAAGTTTCCACAAAAAAGGAAAAGATTATTTTCTGCAGGGTTTCATACATTTTTATATTAGAAAATGTTTATATTAATGTATCTTAAAGGTAATTTAAGGATAAAGGGAAAATGACCTTTTTTCCTACCTGCAAAGAGAAGAGATGTTCTTCATATAATCAGTCCAGAATTAAAAGGGATTTTCTGAAAATTGGTCTTCAATCCCATTTCTTGCATTGTCTGTCCTAATAACCTGCACCTTGGAAATAAATGAATGTATTAAAGATCTTAACTGCTCTTTGATGCACTGCAAATGGACACGGTAGAATATTTGAACAGCAATGATTTGTAAGCTGATGACAAAGGCTCGGAGACAACAGAGTAAATAGCTAAAGAGGTCATGAATCTTAATAGCTTCTAAATCAGAAAGATCTGCAACTTATAGGCTTTGACCAGGATGTGTATGAAATGTATAAATATTAATAGAGTCAGTAAGGACTTGCCATCCAAGAGCTGTCTAAAATTTCACAGTGGGAAAATTGAAGCTGCAGTGTGTGGAGAAAAGGTGTTCTCACCTGAAAACGAACTGCCAGTATATGTGTAAATAGTGAAATATCTTTTTCCCTGAAACAATATTTAACATTTGAAGCCTTCTTGGTATCCTGTGACATTTGTTTTCACTATATGTTACCAACATGTCAGTCATTATAATGATTCTTAGAACATTCCACTTTCTAAATGCAAAGCTCAAAGCAGGATAGATCTGTACGTTACTCTCATCCTAATTTCCAAAACCTTCTACAAGGGATTAATTCATATGTTTAGAAGAGCAGTTTTTACTAACTCTATAGTAGCCTAATGTTTGGAAGAAATGAAAACTAAGAGAAAAAGCTAAGAAGGTTCTTAGAAATGAAAGGATTATCAGAGAACAGAAAACAGATACTTTGGGCTCTGTTATAAATTCATCTACTCTACAGCTTTCAAGTGATTATCCATAGAGAAATACATCTCTTGACAAAGAAGAAGGTTCCTACCATGCTATATACCTCAGAAACATATAAATATTAACAGAATAGCTTTATTAATATTTACACTTGCTCTGCCTCCACATTCAGGAGTCCCATTCAGGAGTCTCATTCAGGAGTTTGGTAATCAAACAATTCTTTCTTTCTAATGCAAATGCATTTTTTCTTCTTTTGCCTGCCTCCCTTTGGTCTCCTTGATCCAGATGTTATTTACTATTGGCTTTTATTTCAGCTGACTTGTATGTTCAGTTGTTCATTAGCACTCACTTTAATATAAATCCAATAATATTTAAATTAATACATGAATCCGTACTCATTTCATGCCTGACGTTTCACAATTTTCAGTTTTGTAATTTTTTATCCAATTTTCTATCCAATTTTTAAAAAAGTCTATGAATCTGTATTTCTGCTTGGAAAATTAGCATAACACACACACACATATGGGAAAATTCGATATCAGTAATATGCTATAAAAGAATATATTCATGGCATACAAAACAATTATTAGGCAAAAAAATGTGAACAAAAATGAGTAATTAAAAGTGTACATTTGAAAACAAATCTCAACTAAGATAAAAATGGAATGAACCCAAATTAAATTTAGAAAAAGTAAGATAACTATGAAAAATGATTTTGCTAATAAAGGCAGAAGCAGTAATTTTAATTTTTAACATTCTATTATTTAATAACCAGAAAGGCCAGCTTTGTTTATTCCCACAATGCATTTTGAATTGTGTATTTATGGCAAAGATATTGCCATAATATTAAAAGATATTAGATGCAAATTGGAAATTTGAAAAAAGTTTTCTTTGCCATTATTTGCTGAATTCCATTCCAGTTGTGCAAAAAAGAGCATTCTGTTTCCACCAATTCTCCCAGTTGGCTATGACATTCTTTGACTACTTGAAAAGTTTAGTTTTGGACTTACCGTAACAGTAGGCAACACAACATATAAGATGGGATTACATTAAGTGGGAACCAGCCCAAGTAATGTTACTGCAACATTAGAAAGGTTTTATGTTAATATAAAACACAATTTGAAACTATATTTTGATCAAGCTGTTAAAATACTTTAATATTAGAAAGTAAATAATGTAGTCACCTGAAAAAGAGATCATTGGGTTTTTTTTCCAAATAATTTATATTTGACATGAGTGAGCTGTTTGAGTTTTATCATAGGATATGGTAATGGAGTCAGGATTTTCAGTTTAATTTTCCTTTTCAGAAAGGAGTGTGTGTCATGATTTTCCTTTTGAATAACAATCATAATCAATGCTGATTCCATAAATCTTTCCCTTTTTAAAAAAGGAGAAGACACAAATTATAGTTCACTGACAAACATTATTCTTCTCTACTCCAGACTTGACAATCACATATAAATGGAACTTCTTCCTGTAAGAACAATCAGCTTCAGCTTGGCAGCTGAATGGGTGGCATTCTGACAGCTGGCATTCTGTCATCAGAGGAAGAGGGAGGGGGGGAGTATATCTGCTGTATACTTTTATGGCAGAAATTAGGATGGGGGGGGATGGCAGTTGAGGGAGAACAAAGATGTTTGGAATCGGTTCATGGATGGCATCTTCAAGGCTATTTGCCCTGAGCATGGAATTTCACCAGCCCAAACACCTCAGAGTTTCCCATAACATCTTGGCGGTGCTGGATTGGCTACACATGGATGAACCATAGGGGAGGGCTTGGGGAAACCAGGGGTTTATTTTTGTATTAGTACATGGGAATTTTAGATTCCTCTTGACTCTCCTGCAATCAGATCTCTTAGTAAAAGTGCCTTTTTACTTATATTCTTCTGCGCATGTCCAAGATGGCGCTGGACGGCTGCTGAGCTCCGATCCGAGCGGGGGCTGTTTTGAGG
>JANHFM010004935.1:73512-89347 GCA_032468115.1 Grayia smithii | reverse complement strand
GTCACATGAACATGAGTATTGTTACATTAACCCTTTACATGCACCATACATTGTTAGTTAGGTATTTCATCCCAACAGAAAATTATATCTTGCCAATAAAACTACTTGACCTATGACCACTATAGGGACCAAAATTTTCATCACGTGATTGTGGGGAAGCCACAATGGTTGTAAGAGGAGGGACAGATCATGAGTCACTTTTTTCAGTGTTTTGTAACTTCAAAAGATGGCTAAACAAATGGCTGTAAGTCATTCATTTATTTAGTCTGTGTAATCATCAGAAGTTAAATTGAAGAAAGATTTACTTTAATTTAATTAAGGACAGTATGCACTTCCTAGATGTTTAGATATGTAGGTAACAAAGTCCTTAAAAGAATAAAGAAATCCAGATCAGATCAGTATACCATTTATAGTAAAGGTGTATTAAATAAAAGTAAAAAGAAGATAAGAGAGAAACATAAAATTATATGCAAAAATTCCCTCTAACTAAATCAGTATTCTGCTGGACCTACTTTATCCCTTGAAATTTACTCTAAGTATGTTTCTCACATAATTGGTTGGTCCAGTAAGGCACCAAGAAGAACCAAGAAGAAAGGGTACTTCATGCTTGCACTGATTTCCTTCCCTCAGAAACAATTTGAAGGCAATCACAATTGTCTTCAGTTCTGCTGGTTTGAAATAGAAAAACAAAAAGCTATAATCAACTCTCTAAAACTGAGTAATTACAAGTCCTATAGGAATATTATCTGTTCAAAATTACAGAAATTAAGAAGACAAACTTCCTGATAATTGTCACAATTACAGTGATCAATCTGGAGAATGCTGCCAAAGAAGACCTTATTTCAGTAAGAGTCTGGTCTCAATCCTCTTTTCCATCTTATCATAGTATCTTATGTTTTTAAAATTGCCTACCAAAAAATCTTTAAGATAGAATACCTCTACTCTGGCTGAATCAGAATATAAGGTTTGGGTCTTGATAATTTAGATTTAGATAATTATGCAATCAATTATCTAGATCTAAAATTAATATATTTTAGGGTTTTCCCCCCCTTTCAATATGTCCCTAGAATGAATAATGAAGTTCAATATAAGATCATCTGGGCTATCAAAAAGTGAATGTTATGTTCCTAGAATTTGTCCAGTGATCTGAATTTAAAATAAGAACAAACCAATCCATTCAATGTCTTCGGTATCAATAGTTCTGAGAGGTCATTGTAAATGTTTGTACTTTTATCAATAAATATGAACAGTTCTCATTCTCTGAATCTGGAAGAACCTTGCTGGAGGAAAAAAAAATTCCCCTCCACAAAGAGGGAATTAACATTTTTCTTCAAGTCTGTGAACCCATGATATGAGAAAACTTAGTAGTTTGCAAATAGTTTTTCAATGTCACATTTCAGCTACAGAGTTATGGAACAAAGCTAATTGCTATCTGTAGAGGATGCAATTTTATTCACAGTAAGATAAATTGGATTTCTAAGCTGTGATTTCCATTGTATTACCTCCATGTATCACAAGAGCTATCCTGATGTGCACAGCAGTAGAGCTGCAGTACAGTTTTATGTTGAATTCATCATCTTGCTCTGTGATTCAGGATAGTCAACAGAAAAATCTAAATTTAATTATACACTGCCACCTACCTGAAGGGGTTAATGATTGCACCAGCTATTTCAGGTTCAAGTTCATAATATCAGAAACTGGGAATAACCTTTCGTTATATGGGATATGAAAATAAAACACCCCCTTAAAAAATAAGTATTTTTTAAAGTAATTCATGTTTTTTTTAGTTTGTTCTATGACAGGTTTTGACTGCTAATGTGGAAGAATATATCATTTAAAAAAACCCTTTCAGCTCAAATTCTTGTAATTTTATCTTATAATATCATCCAGAAAACAAGTTGAAAAGCAATTTGGGCCAATTCATTTTTCTCAGAATGCAAAAAAATGTTACTCAATGCCTCATTCAACTTTTTCTTCTATAGCACACATTACTCATAAAGACCAGTTCTTTCAAAACCATTCCAAAACCCAATATGAGGTCTTCCCAGAATAAGACTCCACTATATTATACACTTTACTCACAGGTAAGCAGTGGTGGGTTGTTCCCAGTTCAGGCCAGTTTGCGCAATCCGGTAGCGGTGACACTGTGATGTCACCGAACCAGTTCTCCACGACTGGGAGCTGGGCCCACCCGCGCACCCATATCTGTGCGCTTCACGTGCTCCACGCTCCACGCTTTTTTGAGGCTTTTTTTCCAAAAAAAGAGCTACTGCGCATGCATGGAGTGCCTGTTGGGCGCGCGCGTGCGCAAAGCATACACATGCCAAATGCGCACCGATCACAAGCAAAGCATGTGCATCATCAAAACTGGTAGTAAAGGTAAGTAGAACCCACCCCTGCAGGTAAGTATATATAAAGATGCAAATTTAGTATTGTAAATAATAATACTTGTTTATACCAAGAGTAGAGAATCATTGGAAATGATGGTTTTGTAGATGGAAAGAAAGACATTGAAAATTAGCCATAATGATAACATTCAAAGGATTATAATACATGTTTGGGATCATGTAACAGAAGTCTGAAGGCTTTTATTTTAAATTATAAATGTCAGCAGAACAACATTTCTCATAAAGAGAAAAAAATACATATTCATTTCTGTGGGTTGAACAAAGTATATATTTTACAATCTATGAATTGCAATACCATTTGAGTGATTCAGGGTACAAAAGGAATCTCTTTCAATATAAAACAAAACAGATCAATATGGCTAATTATGCGAAAAACAAAATAGTTGGAATTGTACAGATCAAAATACCAGTGTCAAAGAAATACATCTTTTCAACTTTATTGGCTGGCCTAAATAATATTAATTAAACTACCATAACTATATTATTAGTGTAATTGCAAGAAGTAAAACAGCATCAACTTTCCAGTTCAGTAAACTTTTAGGAAATTAGGAATGGTTGCTCCCAAATAGGAGTAATACTTCATTTTGTTCTTGAGTTATTGTCCAGTTGTAAGCTCACTGTCCTTATCTCCAACCTTCTGTTGATAGGCAATAGTTATCTATCTTCTAATGAGAAGTCATTTCATTAGGTATAATTGAAAATAGATAGCTTTTATTTTAACTGTATTTCTAAATCTACATAAAATATTATCTGGCTTCAATTTTCCTTCTTAATATACTCTAGACTTCTGGATCGTGTTATTTTGATCATGTTATTTAAGTCTGTATATCAGAACTTCTTTATTTTGGAGTCAAATTTCAATTCTTCAGACATATTATGTGCATGACAGATATTAATAGGGGTTTATGCAAATATTTCTTCTTGGTAGTCAAAAACATGTTCTTAATCTCAAAGTCAAACTGCATTCATTTATTTTGTTTGTGCAATAACTTTTACAGTTGTTAAAACTCAAATTAATCAAAAAATGTTAAATCAGCCATATTAAACATTTCCACAGAGGCGTCTTCTTGCTCACCACTCTTGCAAAAGAGCAAATTCTTACAACATTGATCAGGTTTTATCATGTGCCTGGACCTGGCTTCCTCTACTCCAACTGGCAACACAAAAAAGGAAAACTGAATATGAATTAAGTCCCAAGATTATCTGCTAATACACTTTCTCAGGATTTAGAGATCCAAACTATTTCCAGTTTACATTATTAAGCACTAGCTGAATATCCTTACCATGGTCCGCTACAAAACTATGTGATTGGGCTTGATAAATTGACACTTACAGCTTGAAAATTAATGAGTAGTTACGATCAGCCTCTCCTCTCCCTTCTCTCTCTCAGCCTTACCCCACAGAAGCCTATCCTCTCCTCTCTTCTCCCCTTCTCTCCCTCGGGCTTGCCCACAGAAACCTCCTCTATCCTTTCCCCCTCTCCCCCTTAGGCTTTCCCCACATAAGCTTCCCCTATCCTATCCTCTCTCCCTCAGTCTTGCCCCACAGAAGTGTCTCCTATCCTATCCCCTGCTTGCTGCTGTGAAAGTAAAATTGAAACTGAAACTCCTCTCCTCTGCTTGTGTTTTGTATTTGGAACAGATTTCTTTTCAGGTGGGGAGGGGAATAGAACTTGTTAGCATCAGAGGATTGTTTGGAAAGTGAAAGAGTATTTGCTGTGTGAGCAAGAAGGAGACAGGAAGGAGCCTGGCCGTGCCTTAGCTCAACTGTCTTGTAGTAAAGCTGCTTGCTGCTATGAAAGTGAAAGTGAAACTGGAACTCCACTCCTCCGCTTGTGTTTTGCATTTGGAACAGATTTCTTTTCAGGTGAGGAGGGATAGTAGAACTCCTTAGCATCAGAGTGTGTTAATAATAATAAAGGAAATACTAATGCTCTGATGGTCATTTTCAAAAATCCTTTCTTAGTGAGCACCTAGAAGCCAAGAGGAATATATGTGGCAAATTTCACGTTTGTAGGCTGTACGGTTCTGGAGATTTTGTGATGATGCGTGAGTGATATTTTGCTTTTATATAGATTATATAGATTATCCTTGCCACCTTTTCAGTCCAGCTGCCTTAGCTCTGTGCAATTGCAAATGATTTTGGATGCAACAGACACTAATAATTCACAGTGGCTCACTAATGACTCTTCCAGACCACCTTTTCTTTAAAAAAAAAAAAGCCCACTGCTGAATGCAATAAATGTGCAAAAGTAATTCTACTTTGCTTCCCTTGTTATTATGATGTAGGCCTGAATCTGTGTATGAATTGTGGTCTCTCTGACCTTGATTGTTATCTTGGAAACATTTCATTACCCAAACTAGGTAACAGTATATCACTGATGATGTCACCTAGTTTGGGTAATGAAACATCTGCAAGAAAACAAGCTCAGAGAGCACCAAAGACTCCTCATTTTAACTCTGAGATACAAATATTCTTATTTATTGGTAAGACTCTAGATTGGTATACAAGGCCATTCAGAAGCAATCCTGTTAAATGGGTTCTTAAACTGTTTGAACCAATAACCTTTTTCCCAGTCAAAATGTCATTCCCTTCCTCTTCCCAAAAGATCCAGACTTGGTTTATAGAAGCCTCTTGGCAGTGGAAATTCCAAATGTAATAATCAACTCACAAACAAGCAATTATGAATTGCTTTATTACTCTGAGGATATGCCCAAATTACTCCACTGGAATAATCCTCCTTGGTTCAAGAACCACTGTTCTTCATTATCTTTTAATGCAAATATATCTAAATACCATCTGGAAAAAAGTTGTATCATCAAGCCTCCAAGCTAGTTGGTCTCATTTCCCTGTGGAGTTTGCATCCATCAGCCTCATGGTTAACAGAATGTGAATTTGTTAGATATACAGTTCTTACATTTCCCATGGCCAACTACAAGTCAGCATGCTGTTGTATGGTACTTATTAACCTGGAGTATATGCAGTATGCTGACATACACCCAGGATGCTTTATATGAATTAATGAACATTAATCATGGGAAAAACGAGGGCTTATATTTATGCAATATGATTCAAGGTTAAGAAAAGGTGAGGATTAATTGGAATAAATTAAAAAAAATCTAAAGCGAAAAGGGAAACATGCAATCATTTCTGAATTTTATTCACAGATCTATGGGATGCAACAGTTGTGTTAATAATTTAATTAATATAATGCATAAAATTAATAACTGAATATCATTGTTGATTTTAAATATTAATCTTTCGGTTATAATATTAATTATACATATATAATATGCTAGATCTTTGAGTTAAAAGCTTATGATTTAATGCTATTTTACTGGAATTCATCCTCTCATTTATGATTATTCATTAACAAACTACTGGAAGCAAAAACTTAATTGTTATTTGTGTAAAACTTGATTATAGTTTGGCTTCTTGATATCCTTTAGAGAGATTTCTTACCTGGATATTTAAAATATTTCCATGTGAAATAGTCATAATATACATATTTGAATTTGATCAAAAGACTTTTTCCTGAATGTGATTTTCCTCTTTAGCAGAACTTAAAGTTCACTTCACCTTCCTTATTATTTTAATTACATATTCTACAGCATAGTGGCATTAGGGAGTTCAAATGTATATTGAATATCAAATGTTCCCAACCTGTAGCTTCAGGTCCGCATGCATTCTCCTAAACATTATGGGGTTATCCCTTAGATAACCTTCAAGTTTTGCCACCAAATTGAAATTTTTGGTGTGACAAAAGGAAAGTTTACTAAATACATGGAAAAAATAACTAGAGAATGACTTGGAAGGATAACAGATCTTGAAATCCAGTCCACCCTCTACCCAGTGCAGGAATCCACTATATCAGGGGTGTCAAACTCAAGAGGTGGCTAGATGCAGCCCGCGGGGCTGTCCTGAAAACTGCGAAGGACTAACCCGTGGCCTGGCTTAGGTTTAGGCTTAGGTTTAGGCTTAGGCTTAGGCTTAGGCTTAGGCTTAGGCTTAGGCTTAGGCTTAGGCTTAGGCTTAGGTTTAGCCTGACTGGGCACTGATCTGCAATCTGGTAGCAACCATCCAGGCCAGAATACGGTCAGCCTTTGAGCCTTTGATCTGTGGCACCAGCTTGGCCCCATCCCCTGGGTGTGCGAAAGGAGGCAGGAAGCATGTGCGGGGTCCAGCATCCCTGAGAACTTCATGCTGAGTGCTTCCCTTTCACCAAGGATGCCAGCCCTTGCACGCTCACCACTTCCTATGAACACACCCAGGGCCAATGTGGCACCATGGATCTAAGCCTGGCCACAGCCTGGATGGATGCCACCAAGTTGCAGATCAGTGCGCGGCTGCATCAGCATCTCCATGCTCTGCCGGCCCTTCACTGGGACCACCATGTCGCCATGTGGGAAAAACATGCTGCCAATCTCTCTCCCTGCCCTCATCCCTTCCTGAGCACAGAGGAAGGAAAAAGATGGGAAGGAGACAGAATGGGACTTTTAGGCCACAGGGCTTCTGCCTGCCAGTACAATAGGCAATAGGTGATTGCTGGGGTTGTGGGTGGAATGTGGCAGGTGACTGGTGGTTGCATGCAGCTTCTGGCATGGGAGGGGGGCAGAAGCAGAACAGAGGCAATGGAGGGGAGGGTGGACAAAAAGGAAGCCACTGCTCCACAAGTTTTTTTTTAAGCAGCCAGAGGCTCCAGACAGAGGCTTCCCATATTGATCCCTCCCCCATCGTTACATCTTGTGGCTCTCCATTCACTTCTCCCAGACCTGCACATGTGTGTGTGTGTGTGTGTGCATTTGTGCGTATGTGCATGCACACATGGATGCTCCAGGGTCTCCCCCTTTACAGCCCTGTGATGTGACATTGGAGAAGAAAAGAATGGGAGAAGAGAAACTGGGATGGGAACATCTTGCAGCCTTCCCCGGGGCTGGGGGCGGGAGATGAAGGGGCAAGGTGTGATGCAATTGGTGGCAAGTTGGGGGAGGATGTACAATCCACAGTACCTTGAGCACACACCATTGAAGTATTTGATACAAAACAATGTACAAAGGATACTTAGAATGTTTACTCAATCTGTTCCAAATTGGTTTTCAATATCTCTTTTACATTTTTTTCTTTAGTCATTAGTAAGGCATATAAACAATGTGAGCTCTATCACTGTCTTAGGCAGGAGTTAATGGAAAGAATGCCAGATAAGACCAAGGTATAAAAACCAAAACAGAAAAATAGGGTGTATAAATCTGTGACAAGAAATTTAAGAACTCCAGTCATTCATACTATCATTCAAAAATATGTCCATCATAATTGCATATCAAACCTAGCTATGAATTACAATAGCATATTTATGCTTTGTGCAGTGATGAAATTATTGCCATGTATTGGCTACATGGTTGAATTCAGGACTGAGCAATAAACTTCAAGAACCCATCCATGTGTTTAGGCATGGAAGCCATTACCGTAAGTATCATTTATTCTGTCTCACAGAGTTGTGAGTAAAAATTTAGGATAGAGTGTACTATGCATTCATAGTGCTTCAAATACCTAGAAAAACAGCCAATTATAAATCTTACTATCTAACTGCCTAGCTAATATAGTTTATTTATTAATTCCTCCATTTAGCTTATTTTGCTAAAAACTTATAGACACAATCGGCCTAATCTCCAATTTTATAACGATTGACCAAAATTAAGTGACTATAAAATAAGTTATTTTACTTCATCCAGATTTGCATATGCCATTGTCTCTCTCTTACACATGTACATTCTTACACAGACAGATATAAAAGTTCATAATCATACACATGTATGTGCACGCACATGAATACTCACATTCATCTTCCTCCTTCAACAGAAAAGGAAAAAAATTATAAACAAAATTAAATAGAGGCAAAGAGAAGACACAATAAAACTTGGAAGGAGAGGGGAGGGGAGGCGAGAAGCAGAGAGGAAAGGAAAGGAAAGGAAAGGAAAGGAAAGGAAAGGAAAGGAAAGGAAAGGAAAGGAAAGGAAAGGAAAATTGTGAAGATGGTTGTTATAGCTATTCTGGCTGGACATTTGGGAAGCAGCCACCTCAGCAGCTCTGGATGGCACTAAGGTGGCAAAGGCTGGTGTAAGGGACCACATTTCATGGTCATCAGCAAGCATATAAATAAGACCGAGAGCAAGGAGGCAAATTGCAAAGCAGTTGCTCTTAATTATAAGCAAGGC
This sequence comes from Grayia smithii, assembly GCA_032468115.1. NCBI lineage: Eukaryota > Metazoa > Chordata > Lepidosauria > Squamata > Grayiidae > Grayia > Grayia smithii. The sequence goes on along the minus strand of JANHFM010004935.1, from coordinate 80,727 downwards.
TAGTATTTCCTTTAAGCTGGGTCAGCACCCTCAACACAGCTGCTGCTTCGGCCAAAGATCCAGGTGAGAATAAAATATACAGGATCTTGTGTTGACCAACGTCACCTATGGATACATTCTAATTTATGTACATATCCAGAAGAAGCAATATGGTGGCTTCTAGGACAGGGGTCGCCAATCTTGACAACTTTAAGCCTGGCGGACTTCAACTCCCAGAATTCCCCAACCAGCAAAGCTGGCTGCGGGAATTCTGGGAGTTGAAGTCCTCCAGGCTTAAAGTTGCCAAGGTTGGAAACCCCTGTTCTAGGAGATACATTGTTGTGTGCCACCCAGAGTTGCTTTCAGTGAAATGGGGAGGGGAGGGCTATGTAAATCTGATTAATAAATAATAAATAAGCAGGGAAAGTTATTTCCTCCTTTTTAAAATACTGTAAAAAAAATAACAATAAAGGTGTGAAGTTTCAGAAAGATTGCCAGCTTTTTTTATTAACCCAACCCATGGGCAGCAAGCAAAAGCTTTGGAGATGCCACCTAAAACCTCATCCACTTACTTGGGGACATAATTATTCAGCAAAAGATCTGTGTGTGTGTTTTAATATATGGGGGAGGGGGAGAGATGTCTTTTAAGATGAAAGAATGGTTCTTTCCTGCAGGAATGTGCTGTGAAGAAACCCTTTGACAGGCTATCCTCTTGTGATGTTTCCACTCTTGCAGCTTTGTGAATGTTGCCATCGTCCTCAGAGAGAAGGGAAACAGACATCTGTGTTCTCCTTCTGATTCTCAGTGGCATGCACAGATCAGCAACAGAGTGTCTGCTTTGCACACTGAAGGGTACCAGATTCAATTCCAGGCGTTTCCAGGAAGACCTGGGTTTGAGAGGGCTGTCAGTCTGCGTTAGTAATGCTCAGGGTACTTGCAGGACCACCTTCTGCTTCCTCCCATCGCCCCGTGCACTCACATAAGGCTGCCCTCCTCAGGATCCCGTCGGCTAGACAATGTCGGCTGGCGGTTCCCAGAGCGAGGACGTTCTCGGTGGGCGCACCGACCCTCTGGAATGGGTTGCCCACTGGGCTTCGGACGGCCGCTGACCTCCGATCCTTCCGTCACGACCTGAAAATGTGGCTATTCCAACAAATTGGCTGACTGATGGTGTTTTTAAAATATTTTAATCATTTAAATTGATTTTAAATTTGCTTTTAATTCGGAATTAATATCTGTCATTGTTGTTTTAAACAGTGTGAGCCGCCCCAAGTCCTTTGGGAGAAGGGCGGCATATAAGTTTTATAAATAAAATAAATAAAGTTACACCTTTCTCCAAACATTGCACATCTTAAGATAAGGCTAAGAAAGGTGGGATGAGCCTACAAACTAGTTGAGGCTGCTGGTAACAGTATATGGGGCCTTGGAGGTCTTCTAGTCCAACCCCCTGCTCAGGCAAGAAACCCTATACCATTTCAGACAAATGGTTGTCCAATCTCTTCTTAAAAACCTCCAGTGTTGGAGAAGCACCCACTTCTGAAGGCAAGTCGTCCCACTGATTAATTGTTCTGTCAGAAAACTTCTCCTTAGTTCTAGGTTGCTTCTTTCCTTGATTAGTTTCCATCCATTGCTTCTTGCCCTGCCCTCAGGTGCTTTGGAGAATAGGTTGGTGGGTTCTGGATTTTAGATACATTTGATAAGTTACTGCATTTGAGGTATCTTGGTTAAAAAATGTCTGCCCTGTGATGCACTATTTCACCCAGTAAAAGATTATAAAGGGACAAACAGAAGCAATTTAGTATTATATAGATGGGATGGGATGGTGTTGGAGAACCCTGGTTCAGTCTTGTGGGAATCTAACCATCTCAGCTTGTCATGGCAATCTAGTTTACTTGGAGATTGCTTGTCATACCAAAGATAGTTAATTTCTCCCCCCCTCCCCCAATTTGGGCTTTAATATATCCTGCGAACACAACCCACCAATTCTGCCCTCTTCTACTGCTACAATCTTAATTTGCTCTTTTGTCAAAGCCTTTAAAACTGTGATACTTACATATTAAGACATTACGACTGCATCTCCTTTAAAAAAACTTGGCTTTCTAAACTTTAAAATTGCAGTTGCCATCAAATACACAGACACATACACACTCCCACAAGGTTGTAGAGGCAAAACTTTCTGGATTTCATGGCAAAAGAGTCTATCATAAAATTTAAAATTTGATAAATAAAAGGAAATGGCCGGCTGCATTTGCTCTTTCTAGAGACTCACAGCAACCCATAGTATATTCTCCCATGTATTTCTAGTCAAAAGAAAAGTTGAGCCCCAGGCTTGGGTACTTCATGATTCTGAAAATAACCTGACACCGAGCATCTTCCTCCTCCTATCCCACACCTTCTAAACACACCACAGAAGACACTCTGAAAGATGGTGTACCTACACAAGTGAAACTTCAGGCTTCTTATATCACGACTGCAAACATGAAAACAAAGGGAAGAAAAATCTGGGTGTGCCAAAATCCAATAGACATAGTTATCTCTGCACAATGGGCTTAACCAAGTTCAATTACCATCACAGCAGCTCTATTCATACTATATGGGTGACCTTGGCTAATACTTTATGACTCAGGAGGCTGTGGGAACCAAGGCCGCTGCTTAGTTTATGGTTCAGTGTAGTGTGCAAATCCAGAAAATGGTTGGCTTCAGTAACTAGATTGCATTGCTTGAATAAATTTGTAGGGTCAATAAAGAAGCTCAAAAGGTAGTTAACAGACCCATGATGATATGCACCCAAACTCTTACGTTATGTTAGATATGTTTTTCTACAATACTGACTTGGTCCTATTTAATTCCCATCTCCCTCACCCAGTTTGCTCCTATCAATTGGAAAATTTTTACCTTCTAAATGGCAAAACTTGGAAACATTTATTTCATGTTTAGTTTTAATGAATGCAGTGGTGGCCATTTTTTTTAATTATCAGCTACAAACCATTATGGGCACTCATTGGATGTTGCTCATCAATTCACTGGTGAGAAGTGGCAAGCCATCCCATCAGGACCTGCAACTCCTATTCATTATGGCTTGTCATATAGTCAGCCAGATGTTTAAGACTCGATTTGGCATTTTTGTTTATCAAATCCTTCCCAAGTATCTGTGATAGACAGATGTTGTTGTTTGATGGGATTAAAGGTATCAGCAGAGGATGTAAGCTTTTCCAGGTAAAACTGCCTTTTGAAATGAACCGATTGTGGTTTTTGTCAATACTGATGGTGTTCAAGTGGTGCTCCAGATGTTGTTATTATTGACATCTAGAGAGGGTTGATTTAAAAGTCCATCTCTGCAAAAGGCAATAGTCTTTTTTTTTTATGTCAAGAGTTGATAGAATTCGGTTTGTGCATGCATGTATGCTAAATACTGTCCAGAATTTTGTGCCAGAACTCTCGATCCTCATGGCTACATGTTACACTACTTTAAAACTTCTGTGGCAAGACAAGAGTCCATAACTGTCAATGGGAGGGGGAAAATGCAGGCTTATTCATGTATCCAGTTTTGCTATTAGAAAAGCAAGACAGATTCTTAAAAGTGGACAGGCTGGAATACAGAATAGCAGACTCAGAAGGGACCTTGGGGATCTTTGAGTCCAACCCCCTGCCCAAGGAGGAAACCCTATATCCATGATGGCGAATCTATAGCACGCATGCCAGAAGTGGCACGGAGAGTCATCTCTCAAGGCATGCCAGCCGTTGCCCATTGCTGTTCCGGGTTCTGGCGCGCCAGCTGGTCTTCACACGTATGGGAGCGCCAAAAACTGGAAGAACAGCTCCCTAGCATGCATGTACACACCAGGAAGCTGAGCTTCCGGTTTCTGCCTGCATGCGTGCCAAAAACCAGAAGACCAGGTGAGCACCGGGGAGCTGCTCTTCCAGTTTCTGGTGCTCCCACATGCATGCCTGCTCCCATTTTGGCACTCGGTGCTGAAAAGTTTCGCCAACACTGCCCTATAATATCATTTCAGACAAATGTCGTCCAATCTCTTCTTAAGATCCTCCAGTGATGAAACACACATAACTTCTGAAGTCAAGCCATCCCACTGATCAATTATTCTCACTGGCAGGAAATTTCCCTTTAGTTCTAGGATGGATCTTCCTTTTGAAAAGTTTCCATCTGTTACTTCTTTGTCATTCCAGTTGGGAAAGAATCCAATTACTATTCTTAAGACTCAGCCAGGCCAGACCTTCTGTTCAAAGCAGAAAGTACCTTGCCTGCTACTTTTGCCAAACAGGTTCAAAGAGCATGAAGGACACCCAACCTGATGAGAGATCTCATCAGAGATCTGCTCAAGAGATCTGCCAATACACGAGATCTGCTCAAGAGATCTGCCAATACATAAACGGTAAAGCATAGATATACAGAACCGGAGGTAGAGCCTTCCACAGCCATGACAAAGCAGTGAACACCCTCAAGCAAAGGCAGACCAAATGGAAGTGGGGAAATTTCCCCAATTGTGCTAATGCCAAGTGGGGAAACGGACCCACGGAGACATGTAGCAATGTGCACGCAAGTGGTAGGAAAAAAAAATCTGGAGCTCCTTTTGACCACAGCAGGATCCTTAAGAAGGAGTTCCTATGAAGCGTCAAGCAAGCTTTTTTTCTTTTAATTTTGCACCATTTTCCCTATGGATGCTTGTTGTGAGGCCACCAGATGCAAGAGAAAATATCCCCAGCCTATCTGAGCAGCTCTTCCGAAATGTAACACATTCTTGATTTTCCAGGTGGTGGTGCAAAAGAAGAGGACTGGGGGAGACGAGGAGATTTATAAAATTATGCATGGTGCAGAGAAATGTTTCCTTCCTGTCTCATGATACTGGAACTCGGGGTCACCTAGTGTGGTTAATTGGTAGCAGATGCAGGGCAGAGGAAAAGGAGTAAGGGTTTTTTGTTTTTTTTAACATCACGTGTAACTTAAAGAAAGCTACCACCAGACACAGAGATGGCTCCTTGTTCACACAGCTTGTGGAAGGAGGCATGATAAAAATTCATACAAGGATACACCTATCAGTGGTTTTTAATTTGGACTGCTCAGTGAAAAAAAAAACCAAGGAGGAAGGTCTTTTAGTCTTCATGACCTGCCTGAGACTTTCTTGGAGGCATCTGACTAGGCTTGCAAAAACAAAACCCTGGTCTATATGAAGATGTCCTCTGAATCCAGCAGAAGATCATCTTCATTTTTCAGGAGGCAAAATTTCTGAGAAGTGGAGAGACAGACTTGCAATTCCCACCAGATGGTTTTTTTTATTATTTATTTATTTATTATTATTATTTCTATTTATATCCCGCCCTTCTCTGGAGACTCAGGGCGGCTTACAGTTTCGAGCACAACTCAAGTGCTCAGCAAATTCCTTCATTCCTTGTATATGCCTGCTTCCAAGTGGCATTTTTTACAAAGGCAGCTTATTGCCCCCAACAATCTGGGTCCTCAGTTTACCTACCCTGGAAGGATGGAAGGCTAAGTCAACCTTGAGCAGGGTGAGATTCGAACCGGCACTAATTGCTGGCATCTGGAACTAAGCTGAACCCTTAACCAGAGCATTAATTAGATGCGTCACCAAGGCTCTTCGTTGAGTCGCCCTGGTGGAGAAACATCAGGATCAAGGGTAAAGAGCCCACGAAAAACAAGTAGTCCAGTGATGGGTTGCTACCGGTTCACCCCAGTTTGGGCGAACTGGTAGCTGCGGCGGTGGGAGGTTCTGCCCACCCACCCAAACAACATCAAAAATGCTCTGCGCATGCACAGAAACTGTGCGCTCCTGATAGCAAACTGGTAGCGCCGGGATTTGAAACCCGCTACTGAAGTAGTGCTTGACCTACGACAGCAATTAGGGCCAGAATTTCCATTGCTAAGTAAGGCAGTTGCAAAGCAAGTCACACCTCTGTTGCTATGGTGGGTTGAGCAAATCACTACAGTTACACAAATCACGCGGTTGTTAAATGAACCTGGGTTCCCCCAGCGAACTTTCTCGTCCGCAGATGGTTGGGGAGGTCGCAATTTTATTATTTTTTTAAATTTCTACTTATATCCCACCTTTCTCCGGAGACTCAGAGCGGCTTACAATTTCAAGCACAACTCAATGTGTTTAGCAAATCCCTTCATTCCTTGTATATGCCTGCTTATTTGGGGGGTTTTGCCCAACCCAAGCGGCATTTTTTACAAAGTCAGCTTATTGCCCCCAACAATCTGGGTCCTCAGTTTACCTACCCCAAAAGGATGGAAGACTGAATCAACCTTGAGCCTGATAAGATTTGAACCGGCACTAATTGCAGGCAGATGGAACTAAGTGGAACCACTTAGGCAGTGCATAGCTAAGTGCACCACCAAGGCTCTGGTGAATTTATCTTGGTGCATACTCTCTCGGTGTACATAAAAGAAAAGATACATTTGTCATGAATCATAAGGTACAAACACTTAATGATAGTCATAGGGAACCAATAAGCAACGTAACGTAACGTAACGTAACGTAACATAAAAACAATCCATGGTGAGCCATGCTGTGGCTGATATTTTGCAGTGCCTGGAGGCTGTGAGGATCTGGATGTGGGATAACAGGTTTCAGCTGAACCCTGGTAAATGTCATGGATCCACCCCTGGACCCCTCTCCAGATGTGAGTTCAGCAGAGAGTGAGTTTGAATCTGCAGAGGAAAGCACTGAGCCATGTATTGGTCAGAATCAGGGCTCAGAGAGTGCTAGTCTGATGGAGCAGCCTCAGCTGGGTTGATCAGATGAGGAACAGGCTGAGGATGAACAGGCAAGCCACAGCTGTTCACACAAGTTGGCTAGGAGGCTCCAGACAAGTACCGGGAGCAACTGTCACCCATTAACAATGAGAAGGAGGTGGAATCAGTGGTGGGCTGCTGCTGGGTCAGACCAGTTTGGGCAAACTGGTAGTTCCAACCAGTAGTTGGGCCCCATCCACCCACCCTAGCACTATCACCTCCTATATAATCACCAGGTTTTCGATGCTGCGCGCATGAGCTCACATTTTTGGTTCTGGGTGAACCGGTCATTACAGTATGTGATGCCCACCTCTGGGTGGAATCCACCCAGGGGTGAAATCCAGCAGGTTCTAACAGGTTCTGGAGAACCGGTAGCGGAAATTTTGAGTAGTTAGGAGAACTGGCAAATACCACCTCTGGCTGGCCCCAGAGTGGGGTGGGAATGGAGATTTTGCAATATCCTTCCC
>JANHFM010004933.1:61232-79176 GCA_032468115.1 Grayia smithii | reverse complement strand
ATCCTTCCGCCGTGATCTGAAGACGTGGCTGTTTCAGCAGATCGGCTGAATGACGGGGATTTTAATTGTTTTAATTGTGTTTTTACTTTGCTAAATTTTTAAATTTTGAATTCTAATATTAATTTATTACTTGTTCATTATGAAGCTTGTGAGCCACCCCAAGTCCTTTGGGAGAAGGGCGGGATATAAATCAAACAAATAAATAAAACTACTGAAGGGCTTGGTGATATAATGAAGCTTTACCAATGCCTTCCTGGAACAAGAGCTTCTGAAGAATAAGTCACTTGGAGAAAGTGAATGTGGACTATATTCCCCAGAAATCAATGTTTTACTCTGTAGGCATGATTGTGCTGTGCAAATCAGGAAAATTTGACTAGGTTACTATTTGGACTTAAAACAGAAGTGGAATATTCCCCATATTTTAAACAGTTGCTGTAGGAGCTAGAGCTTTGAGCTATTTGTTAAAGGTTAGTTACTATAATTGGCTGAAAGATTAGTCCTTCTATCCAGACCAAATGATGAATGTTCTCATACCCATACTTAGCAGGAAGACGCAAGCACTTAATTGCTTTTTAATGCTAGTTTTAAATTATTGATGCATTATACTATTTGTAGATGATTCAACAGATTGTTAGTAAATATCTAGAGTATCTATAGATATCTACAACTTGTAAATCAAAAGTATATCTGGAAAAATATTTTAATGTTCTATGGCACAATTAATTTAACAAAAAAGCAGCTTTTAGACTTTCATAGTTTGGTTTTATATAGCCATAGACAAAATAGAATAAGGAAGTACCAGGCCATTTTATCTATCTCCTGAGAAATCTGTCTGCAAGTGAAGAGCAATAGTTACAATCAGATATGGAACAAACTATTGGTTCAAAATAGGTTAAGGAATACAGCAAAGAGTGTATATTGTCACCTTGCTTTTTTAATTTATATGCAGAGTACATCATGTGAAATACTGGGCTGGATGAATCACAGACTACAATTAAGATTGCTGGGAGAAATATCAACCACCTCAGATATGCAGACAATACCATGCGAATGGTAACTAAATAAGTTTTTGATGAGGTGAAAGAGGAAAGTGCAAAAGTTAGCTTGAAACTCAACATTAAAAAAACTAAAATCGTGGCATCTGGTCCCACCTCTTCCTGGCAAATAGAAGGGGAAGAAATGGAAGTAGTGACAGATTTTATTTTATTGGGTTCCAAGATCACTGCAGACAGTGACTGCAGCCATGAAATCAACAGATGCTTGCTCCTTGGGAGGAAACCTATGGCCAACCTAGGCAGGAAATTAAAAAGCAGAGCCTGCCAACAAATCTGTACAGTAAACCTATGATTTTCCCAGTATGGCTGTGAGAACTGGACCATAAGGAGCACCGAAGAATTGATGCTTTTGAAATGTGGTGCTAGAGAAGATTATCGGAGTCCCTTGGACTATAAATAGATCAAATCAGTCAATCCTAAAGGAAATCAACCTTGCCTGTTTTTTGGAAGATATTGAAGCTGATTGTTTTTGGGAAGATACTGAAGCTGTTTTTGGGAAGATACTGAAGCTTAAATACTTTGGCCACCTAAGGAGAAGAGAGGACTCACAAGAAAATACCCTATGTCAGGGTTCCAAGTAATAGTAAATATTGGGAAAATTTGAAGACAAAAGAAGGGGGTGGCAGAGGATGAGATGATTAGTTAGTGTCATTGACACAATGAACATGAATTTGGGGAAACTCCAGAAGACTGGAGGACAGGGGAGCCTGGTGAGCTGTAATCCATGAGGTCATGAAGAGTCAGCCACGAGTTAGTGATTGAAAAACAGAATTAAAGTGTTTTCCAAATTGGTAAGTCAAATGAATAAGGAGTTGTTTCTATGCAAAATCATTTAATACTAAGAATCTTTTATATCTTCTTTGTACCATCAAAAGCAAGGTGATGCACTGAACAACTAGAAATGCAGCTGCAATACAAATTTTAATCAACTGGTATATCTATATTTGGGTAGCAAATTATTCATGGATAAATGTGAATATAGCTCATCAGATTTGACTCTTTTGGACTGCTTCAAACTTAATTTATTTGAAATTAGGATGTAATATTAATTGTATTTTGACTAAGAATGTCATTTAAATTATACTTTTATACTTCTTTATTCCATATTTACCCTGAATTCAGAACTGGATTATAATTGTCTATATTAATTTTTATAGTTCAATTTTGATGATCCTAATGTCAACATATGTAAAAAAAATCTTTAAATTAATACATGTTATCATTTGGCTACCAAAATCACTAGCCAGATCATTACATTATTACATTTTAATACAAGTAGACAAAGCCAAGTCTTATATAAAATTATTGTATTAAATTTCTCCATGGTATTTCAACCATACATGTTAATCCTTCATTGTACATTGTAAATTTGCATTTTAAAATACCTTTGCACAATATTTTATATGATATGATAGAATTCTGACATACACACACTATACACAAAAATACACTTGATATTCATGCTGATTTATCACATCTCACTTGTTAGGTAGACAAAGCATTTTCTAGAAAAGAAATTATAAAATCTGCACATTTTCCCTTTGAGATTTTAATAAAATACTGCTTTGTACAAGATTTGTGAAAAAATCCAGCATTTATAAAATACACTCTGAGAGGCCTTAAGCCAATTATTTATGTCTTACAACATAAAACAAACAAACAAACAAACAAACAAACAAACAGACAGGGTATCTTATATGGAAACTAATACTGATCTGGCTGATTCATAAGAAACATTAAAATGGAACAGATATAATGTATAGATATGAATGAAATCATTGAAAGTAAATGGCAATTTGGATTAAAATATATATATAAATCTAATAGGAAAAATGCATATTTTTGCTGGTTCTAAGTCAACTTTTTCTTTAGTGGCTAATACAGTTTACAGATTTTGACACAGAAAGAAAAAACATTCCAGGTCCTAGAGTATGGATGTTTATATTCCTAAACATATAAACGAAAAGCAATCCAGCCTTCAGTCACACTGGCAAATAAAAGTGGTTGTCATCCATGGAAATCTGTAAACAGACCATACCTATTACCAAAATTAACTGATAGCCTAATTTACTTAAACTCAGAAAAATAATAGGCTGATTCCTAAACTACTATGGATTTAAAACCAGCATTAAGTATAATTAAAGCCAGCATTAAGTATTCTCTGTTAAACATAATTCAAGGCAAAGTATAAGTAAAGTACTGTTTGTTCAAATTGAAAGTGGTGAGTATGGTCACTTCCCATGCTGTGATGTACTAATTTTGCATGAAATTGTTAAATTTCATGTTAAAAAAGGAGTTTTTTTGTCTTGGATCAACATGGACTTGGCTTGGATGCAAGTATGTGGAGATAATATAATGACAGCATTATTTGGGTATTTTCCTATAGTGAAATTACTCTAGCATGAGAAATGTGTTATTTGAAAGTGATCATACTCCTACTGCTGCTTTCAGTAAAAAAAAATAATAATTATTGTTTCAAAAGTTAGTAATAAAACAGTATCCTGCTGATTCATGTTTTATTTCTCCCAAAAGACACTGAAGGTGAACAATGAAACAAAAATAAAAAGACTTGTGTGTCCAAGAATGAGTTAAGACTGAATTTTTTTTTAGGAAATCGTATAAAATTTTTATGCTATAAAAAAACAACTTCCAAATTGTAAAGAGTTCATTTTCATAAATAAAGATAGGTTCAGAGCTCATGTTGTATGCCACATCCAGGTGTATGGGATTACTGAGCAATGTGCAAAGATAATTTTTATGTTCAGGATAAAACCAAACCAGTAATTTGTGTACCTTATTTGGTGCCATTTAGTTAAAGACATTAGAGGTAGTCCTTGACCACCATTTGTGACTGTTCAAAGATATGATGGTGCTGAATAAAGAGACATACAACCCATGCTTGAATTACAGCTGTTGCAGAAACCCTATGGTTGCTTGGCAGCCTGCCTACATTTATGACCCCAGGGTCACCCTGTGCTCCACTGCCTCAGCTGACTTTCACTGTCTTCGTCCTCTCAGTGCTGATGAGGTATGCCCAGCCTGGTTGGTTGACTTGGCTTCAGCTGTGGAAAAATAAAATCCAAAGCAGACCTCTTGTAACCAGCTTCTGGGTGGGGGTGAGCTTCCCATTACTAAAAGAGGGGGAAACCCTCAAAGCAAGCCCTTGTAAAGAGCTTCTGGAAGGGATTAGTTTATTGTTCCAACAATCCCCTTCTTGGGACTGCTTTTAGTTTTTTTGGGGGGGAAACATAAAGCCCAGCTTTGCTGAGAAGCTTTTTGCAAAGGGATTGCTTTTAACTGCCCCCCCCCCCCCAGCGGAAGTGCTGCCCAGCCCAGCAGCCAGATTAGGCATACCTCGTTGGCAGTGGGAGCAAGGAAATGGTGAAGGTCAGTGGGGGATAGGTGGGTTGCAGAGCACAGGGTGGCAGGGGTCTCCTAGTGCAGGGTGGTAAGATTAACTAGGACTGGGCTGAGCTTCCCATAGCATGTCACACAGCCTCACAGTCATGCTATTCTGGGGGTTGCTTGCTGCTCCACAAGGCAAAGTGCAGGCCAGTAGAACGGCAGGGATTGGGTGTGAGATAGATAGGTGGGGGAAACTGGAGGCAGTCCCTTATCTTATTGAGACTTTGGCTGGGAGGGACAAAGAACGAGGACTGCTGGGATTGCAGTCATTAAACAATGTAGTCAATAACATTTTACTTTATGACCATATCACTTAGTGACAGAAATTCTGGTTCTAATTGTCATAAATTCAGGACTACCTGTACAATAATTTTAGGACATATTTAAGTTCTTAAATTGCTTTGGTATAATTCCTAGATATAATTTTATGTAAAGTCGGCAGTGCCACAATAATTAAAATCTATTCACGTATCAGATTAAAAGAATCTGAAATATAGAAATAAAATAATGGTTACATATAAATAGTTTGCAGAAATTATGTAATCTTTTAAAAGGAGACAAATCTTCAGGAATAATTCTTTCAGACTCACTTCCAGTTTTAAAGAAAGCACTATCAATATTATTGCTGCTCTCTTGTGTTTAATGTTTAAAAGTCATTTTTTTTAAAAATGTAGGCAAGATGGCTAATGTAACTACCTTAATTTAAAAGTTTCTGGATTTTATCAACTAAATAATGTTCTTCAATGAGTATAATTGGTATTAAAAATAATGCAACTGGCAGAAAATATTAATTAAAAGCATAATTTGATTAGAATTAAAATTTAAAATTGTATTTATTCGTATAATACAATAGAAAGGTAAGTATTCTGTGTACCATACTTATTCTGAAGATTTTGAGGGACCAAAATTGACAGCCAATTTTCTGGGTTTTCGTTTGGTAGAAACATTTGGTGTTGACTTTTTATGAGATACCCTTGAATTTGAAGATGCCATTTTTTCTTGAAAAGATGCTGAAGTTTGAACAGTCTGAGAGGGTCTTAAAGGATCTGAGGAAGGATCTGGTGAATTCAGTTTTGTGGTGTCAGATATTGACTGATCGTTCTTCAACTGTGCATCCTGAAGAGAAGCTTGGAACTCCTTAGACTCAAAATTTATTTTGTTTGCAGCTGTTTTTTTAGTTACCTAAAAACAAAACAATAACCTGAATTACTTTTCTAAAATCAGAGAATGTACTTATATATGCATTCTATTTACTGCCAAACTTACCTGCAAAGGTATAAATTGGTTATGTGTGCCAACTGGTATAGTTGCAGGATATGCAGTTCCAGGGTATGAACCTGTGTAATAAGATTTGTTGTGAACTGGCATTGGTGCTCCCCATTGCACTGAACCAAAGGCAGGAAATGATGAAGGAAATATATTAGCTGTGAAAAGAATTGAATATCGATATATTAAATAAAAACTGTTTTTTATTTAAACTGTTTTTAGTGGGTCAGTTTTCAACAATACCCACTAAATAAATTTGGTAACTGCAAGGTCTAAACGGATGTTACTGCAGCAGAGCCCCTATAGTCTCTTATTTTACTCTATACAATTAGAGAGCAAGAGGCACAATTCAAGGAACATAATGAGTTTTTTAATATATTAACAATCGGTTACTTTTTATTATACAACTTGTCTCCCTACAATTAATTTTTTTCAAGCAATACACCTATCAATATTTTCACTTGTTCATATTAAAGAGAGTGCAAAATAACTGTTTTTCTATCAAGGCCTCCATTCAGTTACGTATAATCAGTTAAGGGCATGATGAGAGCTACTACTGCTTTTCTCTTTTTCTCATGCCCTAGTCTTAAATAAAAAAATAAAAAAAAATTCTTGCCAGAGCACTTGCAAAGGACTAGGACTATGTGATACTTGAATCATTTGGACAGCAAGTGTCTAGAGAAGGAAATAGATTCTATATTTAACTTTTTTGTATGGAAAAGATTTCACATCTTGAACATTTCTGAACAAATAAAAGATAACACTTAGCAAATTTACCAGTCTGCTGTTGACTGAAAACCGGAGGGATAGCTCTAGGTGCCATAAGATTTCCCAGTGGCTGATAATTTGGAAATATTGGTGGGGGTGGCAATGGTTGCTGTGGTGGCAGGGGAAAATTCATCCCAATAGAGCTCTGTATGAAAAAGATAATGTTTTGAAAATAAAACCATTATATGTTAAAAATTCAATGCAATGCAATAGTTTTAGAAAATGGTCTCACCAACTGTTGTAAAGCAAAAAATGCTGCTTTCTCCTTGGCCTCATTTTGAGAATGGCACTGAGGTCCATGCACTAATAAGCCATTGGATAACTTCACTTGACAAACTGTCATTGTCTGTGGAATAGAAGCATATAATGTGAATCAATACCCTTTTTGCCTCATATCGCAAACAAAAATAGTAAAGAGCTTATATAGGCTCCTAAACTCTCCTAAAGAAAAGCAGGATACAATATACCATTAGATCTAGCAAAGAAGGCACGTATCATCTGCTAGAGACTTACATTTTAGTGGATCTCAGGAGGCAAGCCTTTTCTGCTGGGGTGCTGCCTTAGGGAACATTCTCCCTTGCTCCATCCCACCCTCCAGACACATTAGTTCCATCCCTATTAATGTTCTGGAAATCCCTTAAGACCTGGTTATGTCACCAGGCCTTTGGAGGTGTCCTTTCCAGAAACGAGATATGCTCCTATGGCTCCAGTATTGTGGTTATTATATTCGTTCTCTCCATGCCTTAAAGTTTCTATGGTTTTAATTTAATAATATTTTAATTTTTAACAATGATTTTTATATGTTTATAATGATTGTTTTTATATATTTGTTGTTTTATAACAGAATAACAGAGTTGGAAGGAACCTTGGAGGTCATCTAGTCCAACTCCTTGCATGAGCAAAGCCTCCCTTTCATTTACATTCCATCCTATATAATCTAAATTTTATCTTGTAAGCCTTCTAAACTCACTGACAGTGAGTTGGCAGCCATATGTTTTCTTATATAAATAAATAAATAAAATCTAAATTTGCCTTGGAGAGATTTCTACAAAATTATTTAGGTTCCTGCTTGTGCCTTCAGAACTGTACCATTATATCCACTGCTATTTGTTCATTAATGAAGTGATTTAAACCTTCCCTGATGAAAGAGAGTGAATGAAGGAATGTTTTTATTTATGCTTTTTTATACTATGCCATGTTTTTATTGTAAACTGCCAGTCATTTAAGTGGGGGGGATGTAGAAATGTGATGATAGATAGATAGATAGATAGATAGATAGATAGATAGATAGATAGATAGATAGATAGATAGATAGACAGATAGATCGACAGACGACAGACATAGACAAATCCACTCCATCTATGACTAAGCACCACTGAAAACAATTTTGATATTAGATGAAACTTTTTGTTGAGTATATATGAAGTTTATCTACACAATCCAAATGCAATGGCAAATCCTTGATTTATGCAAGTAGAAAAAGGCTGTTAAAAGGCTATTTCCATCAATTTTAAATAAGTAACAATTAACTTACTCAGCAAATTTATTTAATTCCAAGGTTACCTGTGGGGTTCTAAGGAATGAGAAATCTGGTTGCAACATTCCAACAAGGGAACAGATACGAGAAAGTTCAGACACAGCAGTAGATACTGGTGTTCCAAGGGGAAGATGGCTTCCTTTTCCCATGGCTTGAATGTTCTGTGACCCTCCAATGTTAGATTTATTTATGAAGTCCACTTCAATGAAACATAATATAAAAATGAATATGTAACACCAATGTTTTGAATATGTCAAAATATCTAGCTTTATTTGCTTCAATGTAATATATTCACAACTGGTCTGCTACAAGCAGACACTCATCCTCCCTCTATTTTAGATGGCGCCTTCAAAAGGTGCATAGATGGCTATGAAATATCTTTGAATAGACCAGCTTCTGCAGCAAGAGAATAACATTCTAGAGTATCAAAAAGTCTGTATATAATGGTTCCATGTTCTTTTCAAGATGTATTTCTTTACAAACAAACCAGTAAAAACAAATTTCCCCATCCTCCCTACTCTTAATAGTATTTTTAGTATGTTAAAGAGTTTGTTCTAGGTAAAGAAGAAAATTCTAATTTGAAGTGCTCATAATAAGTAATTGTAATTATGAATTTTATAATGTGCTACAACTATTCAATTTACTAAAATAAACCAGACATACCTATCTTTTGGGGGTGTCTAATTTGTGATGCAGATTCAAAAGAGTCCTGTTTACAAATGGAAGGTGAAATTTCATTAGTCTTTCCTTCTGGAGTGGCAGAAGCATCTATCTTCAAAATTTCTTTGAGCATCTGTGTTCCTTTCTTTAAAAAAATTAAATAGCAATATATTATAAGCATATATATGTGTATGTATATGTATATAAATACAGAATAAGTTGAAATTTTAACATACATTCTGCATCTTAATTTAAAAAGCAGAATTCTAAAGGAAATTCCAATTTGACAAGTAACACAATCTAATATACAAACCATGGCAAAAGACTGGGGAGATAAATGATCTTCATTTGTTGGCTCCTTGGAATCAGGTGATTGTTCCTTTTCTTTAAAAATTTTTAAAGATGCCAAAATATCTCCAAGTTCAGACCCATTCTAAGAAGTAGATAAAGATATAATTAAAAGCATATACTATGTAAAATAATGAGATTTAAATATTACGTAGAAGGTTATTACTAAGTATATTCAAAACAGTTTGAGTGTGTTTTAAAAATAATATTTTACCAATTTTTCTGCCATGTTACCTACTTATACAACTTAGCATAGTTACTACCCACTCTGCTATTACAGATTTATAGCGAAAAAGAAGAGAATAAATGGCTTATTCTGGACTATGAGAAAACTCAGCTAATTTGAAACAGGATTTTTCTTCAAATTCAAAACCAAACCCATTTTGATTCTGAGACACCTGTTGTTTGTATTATTCACTACAATTGTTGTCATCTCCTTCAATAGAATAGTGAAGAAGGGGCTTTACTTGAAAGGATGCACAACAAATATACATTCTCAACAAGGTTAAGTGTTTTTAGTAAATCATACTAGGGACAATTTAACAACAATCCATTATAGAACTTCTAATATGCTGATCTTATTGTTTTAAACATGTAAGTGACCTAGTTTACTGTAGACACTATAAAAATCTCCCGTTTTTCAAGCCTGTAGTCCCTTAATTAGGAGTAGAATCAGGGCGACAGGATGGAGCTGAGGGTTTATTGGCCTGATGCCCTTCCTGATGCCTATATGGAGTTCGCAGCAGATATTTTTTCTACCACTATGTGGATCAAGTCTCAAACTTCCAAATGTGTGTCGTAAGTAGAACTATTTTATACATATAAAGCACTCGTATCAAACTCGCGGCATCACTTTGCTTTCACGTGACATATCGTGATGTTTTCCCACTTTATGGAGCTGGGGTGCACGTGGTCTGCACATGACACATCCGGCCTGCCAGTTTGACACCCGATATAAAACATCCTCAGCGTGTAAGTATAGAGATCATTCTTACTTTTACCCTTTTGAAAACTAGGGTCCCTTCTGAGACATTTTCTGTTCCCCCACTAATCCTTCAGACTCAGATTTCGTTTATCAGACCACTGTCTAGGCAGGGGTGTCAAACTTTCATTGAGGGCCGCATCAGGGTTGTGTTTGACCTCAGAGGGCTGGGTGAGGGTGTAGCCATGGTAGGCATGGCCAGGTCAATATCACTCATGTTGGGGGCACCTGTGGTGGTCAAGTGCTAAGGCACTTCCATGAGACCCTCCCTCACTCTCATTATAACCTTCTTCCTTCCTTCTTTGTTCTTCTTTTTTCTTCCTTCTTGATTTTCCTTCCTTCTTCTTTCCCCTTTCCTTATTTTTTCTTCCTTGCTCTCTTCCCATTTTTCCTTATTTTTCTTTCCCTTTCTCCTTTCCTGTCCCTTCTTGCATGCTCAAATGCAAAAGGGAAACATTTCTCCTTTTGTTTTGTCTTTAGTTTGTTTTGATAGCCCTCTGCCAGCGAAAACAGAGCTGGGGAGGGGCCTTTTTTCTCTGGCAGAGGGCTGCAGGAAGCCATTGCAGCTGAAAACGGAGCACGGGGTATATGTGCGTGCGGGCCCCTGAGCTCCATTTTCGCTGGCAGAGGCATCCCGGGTTGGTCCTTTGCTGTTTCCAGGCTGGCCCCATGGATCAGATCTAAGCACCCCGTGTTTCAAGTAGTTTAATAAAAATATAGTTAAAACGCTAAATAAGCCATCATTGAGAATAAATATACTGTGTTTCCCTGAAAATAAGACCCTGTCTTATATTTTTTTGAACCCTGAAATAAGTGTTTGGCCTTATTGCCATGTATTCAAAAACCAAATTGGGCTTATTATTAGGGGATGTCTTATTTTGGGGAAAACGGTATAAATACATCAAACAGGAACAGGAAGTGCCGCATGGGAGCAGATAGAGGTAAATCCTAGAGAGACAGGAAATGCATCACAAAATAATTGAGATGAATGCTAGAGAGGAATAAAGCTGCCTACAAGGTAGACATAACACCTGTAACACGCCACGGGCTGGATTTGGTGAGTTTGACACCCATGGTTTAGGCTGTGTCTCTCTTCCTATCTCCAAAGGTTAATCCATGTACCATTACAATCTGTGTATTTTGAATAGTGCAGCTAGTTAATGTTCTAGGGAAGCAATAAGAATAGAAAAATAATTTTGCCATTCTTATGGCCACAGAGTAGGCATCTGAGTTCTTATATATGGGGTTACATTTGCTATTTCTGCCAGTGTCATTTTAGATATCTCTTCACCCATTTCATTTCCTGGAGTTCCTTAGTGAAAGAAGAAATGCCAGGGGATCAGCGAACAAGGCCTACTGGCACCCAGGTTTCTTTATATTCCAGAGACTAGTAAGATTTCTCCAGAAACTCCTCAAGTGTTGTCAGAAAGCCTGCTGAATCCATCAAACAAAAAGTCCCTCTTTTTTTTTCAAAGGTTGGCAGTTTCTGTTAACTTCACTGTCAGGAAAAAATTGATCTGCCTATGGCCATCAGATTGATGGAAAAGTCTTGTAGAATCAGATCATGATACAGTTGGTTCAAGATTAACACCACACCTAAACCTTGACCAGACACATGAGTGATGACCTGGGACAAGTTCATGTTTGTCATAACAGCCATGAACTTCCAAGAAGTCTTGAGAGGTGAGGTTGAACTCATCCAGCACTAGCAGTATGAGCGAATCCACAACTACTCTACACTAATAGCAGTTTGGTGAAGTTTAAATCAATCATCAGATGTCTGATCATAAGAAAATGAATAAAAATCAAATAACAAAGCAAATAAAGAGTGAATGGGTTGAGTAGAAGTACAAGGCCATTAAAGTCAGGTCTGAATGGAGCTGATGAGTATATCAGAAAGTGTCAAGAAGTTTACAAAACAAAAGCAGTTTTAGAACTGGGATAATAAATAGCAATCTCCTGAGATTTGGCTGGCTTCAACACTACCTGCTTTTCAAAAAGCAGTAATACTTGGTTTATGGTATGACTCATTGAATAAGTTTTCCTGGCATTTTATGTGTTTTTTGTTTTGGAGTTATGTTTTTTTTAATGATTGTTTCATTGTGTTGTTTTTATTGAGCTATTAATTATCTATCCAATTCTGAGTCTGTGCAAAGTGGGCAGTTGCAATATATAAATCAATTAATATAGCATAATAAGTATATAATGCTCATGTAAGCAATTTCTAAATTTTATGTCATTTATTAACTCAACAATCTTGCCCTATTAATATTCCAATTGGCCATTGAGATTAAAGGCAGCCATCTCATGGGTAATAAAGTCATATTCTGATTTATATTTGAGAAAGGGAGATAGGGGCCAATATCACTTCATGTTCAGAGCTTTACATTATCAGCATAAATGTAATTCTATAAAGAAACACAGCCACAAACAAAATTAAATGCAGTATTTAACTACTTTGGCAAGAGCAGAAATCTGTAGTTCCCAGATGTTGATCCACTTACATTCCCATCAATCCCAGTTAATCATGGCCAATTGTGAAGGTAGATTAGAATTGTTGTCCAGTAACAAATGGGGGGGGTGGCGGAATTTCCCAGCTTTCTGTTATGGGTTAATAAAACTGTTTCTTTCCAGAGTACAGTCAAATATATATTTCTATTTAGTCAGCCATTTCCTACCTTTGCAGTTATACTGGGATCATGAATTGCAGATTTTTGTTCCATTTGTGTACTTGAGCCTTCATTTCTCTTTAGAAGCTTTACATTACTCTTACTTACACCTGCAAAATTCTGCAATTTAATAGAAGTTTTTTCATTAAATTGGTTCTTATATGTGAAAATACTTTCAAAATAATTCTTCTAAAAACTACCACCGATATTTTAAAATCAAGCATAAGCTGTAGAATTCTATAATGACTCATCTACAAGTTATACATATGAGGACGGTGAATGGTTCAGAAAACAGTTTTCCAAATTCACTGTTTGAAGTCTTCATACAAGTATCTTTTAGGTATGCACATACATACTGAAATGACATGGGAAGGTCTCAGAGTAGCCTCAGTGAGCCTTCAAGACGACATAGCACTTCAAAACTTTAGCAGCAGGTTTAGAGGGATATTTCACTTGCTTCCAGCTCTCATATTAAAGGTTCTTGGTTTTGCAGTCTTATTATATAGTGATTGGGATCCCTCTTCATATTTCTATAAGTCCCAGTAGTCAAACTGAACACAAATGGTTCTTAAGCTGTAACCTAGAGATTACTATTGGTCTTGGAGTAAATGACAAAGTAATTTCTAAATTATTAGGAATAACTATAATTTCAAAAGATGTTGACATTCTCTTGCAAAAGTGTATATGTATGTGTGTGTGTGTGTGTATGTATGTGTGGTGTGTGTAATATTAAAATCCTGTGAAATTGTAATATTTTCATATTCCAATCATTTTAGGGGTGAAAAAAATCTGCCAGGAGTCGTCCAGATGCCATTTTGGGGGGCAGAAATTCCTAGCTTATGTTATAATGTGCATGAAGGAAAATACTGGAATCACTTTTGTAAGCCATTTAAAAGCAATACTATATTGCTCATTACAAATCTGCTTAATAAAATTTTGAATTGACTTCCATAAAAGACCTCTAACAAAAGTAAAATAAATAAATAATAAAAGTACAATTATGAGTAGTCATATGCAAGCAGAAAGATAACAATTACCAGTTTGTTTGATATTTTTTGTGTTTGACCTTCATTTCTTGGCTCTTTAGAATCTTCTTTGGCTGGAATTAAAAAATTCATACAACCAGTTTAAAGAGTAAAATACAATGAAAAATAAAATTTCTGTATGTTTCTACTAAAAAAAAATCCATTAATTGTAGTAGGATTTATTGTTAAGTAGAACAATTAGCTTTCTTCACACAACTCAATATATTTTTCCTCGTTTCCTTCATGGTTTACCTATTCAGATATTGTATTATCATAAAATAGATATAATAAGGATGTAAAGCTGCAGTGGAAAACTTCAAAAGTGCTGTGTGAGAATTTTGAACAATTAAGATCCACAGCCATGGAGTATGGACTTTAGCATAGGATTCAGTGATACTCATTGAAGTCATCTGTTTTCAAAACAGGATTCTTATATTTAAAGTTAAATGTTAAAAAAATATTTAAAATAAGTTAAAGAACTTACACTCTACAGTACTTACATTTCCTAAATGAGTCCTGGGCTTTTTGCTGGCTTTCAAAGCTATTCTCATTGAAACCTGGTTTGCAGGATCTATTACTGGCACCGAATTTTACATATTGAGGTAAAAAATCTTCAACCTAGAAAATCAAGTTTTGTAAGAGTAACATTTTGCATATACTACATACTTTAGAATATATAAAATGTGAGAGGGTAATCAAGTGTTGGCGAACCTTTTCGGCACATAGTGCCGAAACGGGAGCACACATGCTGGAAACCGGAAGAGCAGCCGTCCAGTGTGCATGCATGCGCCAGGAAGATGATCTTCCGGTTTCCAGTGCGCAAATGCACACCAGCCACCTGGCCTTCTGGCATGCATGCGCACATGAAGACCAGCTGGTTGGTGTGCATGCATGCACCGGAAACCAGAAGATCAATTTCCCAATATGCGCATGCGCATTGGGCAGCTACTCTTCCAGTTTCCATTGTTTCTGCAAACGTGAAGACCTGCTGGCCGGTGCGCCGGGAACCTTGAAGAGCAATGGGCGATGGCTCGTGTGTCCAGAGAGATGGCTTTGCATGCCATATGCGGCACGCATGCCATAAGTTCGCCATTACGGCTATATAGTGATTGGGATCCCTCTTCATATAAGGCCCAGTAGTCAAACTGAAGACAAATGGTTCGTAAAATGTAATCTGGGGATTATTATTGGTCTTGGAGTAAATGACAAAGTAATTTCTAAATTATTAGGAATAACTATAATTTCAAAAGATGTTGACATTCTCTTGCAAAAGTGTATATGTATGTGTGTGTGTGTGTGTATGTATGTGTGGTGTGTGTAATATTAAAATCCTGTGAAATTGTAATATTTTCATATTCCAATCATTTTAGGGGTGAAAAAAATCTGCCAGGAGTCGTCCAGATGCCATTTTGGGGGGCAGAAATTCCTAGCTTATGTTATAATGTGCATGAAGGAAAATACTGGAATCACTTTTGTAAGCCATTTAAAAGCAATACTATATTGCTCATTACAAATCTGCTTAATAAAATTTTGAATTGACTTCCATAAAAGACCTCTAACAAAAGTAAAATAAATAAATAATAAAAGTACAATTATGAGTAGTCATATGCAAGCAGAAAGATAACAATTACCA
This sequence comes from Grayia smithii, assembly GCA_032468115.1. NCBI lineage: Eukaryota > Metazoa > Chordata > Lepidosauria > Squamata > Grayiidae > Grayia > Grayia smithii. The sequence goes on along the minus strand of JANHFM010004933.1, from coordinate 63,828 downwards.
GTTTGTTTGATATTTTTTGTGTTTGACCTTCATTTCTTGGCTCTTTAGAATCTTCTTTGGCTGGAATTAAAAAATTCATACAACCAGTTTAAAGAGTAAAATACAATGAAAAATAAAATTTCTGTATGTTTCTACTAAAAAAAAATCCATTAATTGTAGTAGGATTTATTGTTAAGTAGAACAATTAGCTTTCTTCACACAACTCAATATATTTTTCCTCGTTTCCTTCATGGTTTACCTATTCAGATATTGTATTATCATAAAATAGAATCAGGATGTAAAGTTGCAGTGGAAAACTTCAAAAGTGCTGTGTGAGAATTTTGAACAATTAAGATCAATAGCCATGTAATATGGAATAAACTTCTTTTAGCATAGGATTCAGTGACACTCATTGAAGTCATCTGTTTTCAAAACAGGATTCTTTTATTTAAAGTTAAATGTTAAAAAAATATTTAAAGTAAGTTAAAGAACTTACATTCTACAGTACTTACATTTCCTAAATGAGTCCTGGGCTTTTTGCTGGCTTTTAAAGCTATTCTCATTGAAACCTGGTTTGCAGGACCTATTACTGGCACCGAAGTTTAAATATTGAGGTAAAAAATCTTCAACCTAGAAAATCAAGTTTTGCAAAAGTAACATTTTGCATAGACCACATACTTTTGAATATATAAAAAGTGAGAGGGTAATCCAGTGTTGGTGAACCTTTTCGGCACAAAGTGCCAAAATGGGAGCACACACGCTGGAAACAGGAAGAGCAGCTGTCCAGTCAGCATACAAACGCCAGGAAGATGATCTTCCGGTTTCCAGTGTGCATATGCGCACCGGTCACATGGTCTTCTGCCACACTTTTCTGGCATGCATGCGCGCACAAAGATCAGCTGGGTACAAATGAGTTTGCCCCTTTTTGACATATACTAACCATTTCATCTTTATTTTGTAGGGAAGGCTGAGACTTTCCAGGGTTCTGTAATGATTGCCAAATGTTGCAAAATTCATCATCTTTTTTATTGTGAGCTTGCTAGGAAAGAAAAACAAATAAAATAAAATGGAAATTCTGCCATGAAAACACAGAGTGTTTTATTTTTTCCCACAATGTTTCCATTATCACAACAACTAGCCATGTCTTACGTTTCAATAAAGTAGCAATTTAAATTACAGGCATACTGTATATCCGTGTTGGTAAACCTATGGCACACGTGCCGGAAGTGACACACAGTGCCATCTCTTCAGGAACACGGAGCCATCGCCCGTTGCTCCTCCGGGTTCCAGCGCGCCAACCATGCAAGCGGGAGTGCCAGAAACCGAAGGGCAGTCGCACAGTGCGCATGCATGTGCCAGGAAGATGATCTTCCACTTTCTGGCGTGTGCATGTGCGTTGGCCACTTGGTCCTCTGGTGCGCATGTGCACAAGAAGAACAGCTCGTTTGCCCAAAGACGCAGGTCGGCGGTTGCTTACTAGGGGAGAGAGCTGTCAGCCAGGATGGATGGGCCAGGGCTTTCCTCCCTCCCCATCCGAGGGGTCTTCTTGCACAGTCCCAGCCCTCCAGCCCAAGGTGATGCGCGTCCATGGTCCAGAGCGCCTGGTTGGCTTGTGGCTGGGATTCTGAAGGAGAAACACCCACCCAACCCGCCAGCCATTGAGAACAAACAGTGCTGCTACTGCTGCTCTTTTGGGGTGCCCAAGCCGGCCAGGCACTCCGGACCACAGACATGCATCACCGTGGGCTGGAGGGCTGATAGTGAAAAGGTTCGCCATCACTGTCCTAGACTTTTGGGAATAGGAAGGATTTAAAAAAAAAAAAATCAAAAATCAAAACTCTGTTCTGATTCTGAGCCACCTTGACATTATCAACTACTCAATGGGTAATAAATTGGAAATTTCTTAGTCCACCCTATTCCATTTTTAAGAATATAGACTCAATTGAGCTATATTTAAAGCAGACTCACTGAAATAAATGGACGAAAAATTAAATTTGATCTATCCTCTTTTAGGATCCTCTTAGATCAGTGGTTCTCAACCTGTGGGTTCAACCCTTTGGGGGTTGAATGACCCTTTCACAGGGGGCACCTAAGTGGGGTGAGAGAAGGGGGGGTGCCCATCTCTCTGCTCCTGCAACCCTGGCTCTTCTGTTATTGTTCTTGGAAGCCCTGCTCGGCGCTTGGCTGAGCTAGTCCAGGCTGCAGAGCCTTTGCTTCTTCCCAAGGTTTCGGGCTTCCTGCGAACAGTTGAGCGCTGAGCAAAGCGAGCCTCAGTGTGGCGTGCAGCTCGCAGAATTGGCCAACGCGGGTGAAAGATAGCGCTGCCACAAGCAGCAGCAGCTCCCCCTCTCTCTCTCTTGGGCAGGAGGGGGAAAATTTACGGCGACGGGCAACTTTTGGGAACATAGTTTTGGAGCTCATTGTTGCTGCTGCCTTCTCTGCACCAGGCCCGATCTCTCAGCAAAAGAAGGGCGAGAGGAAGGCTGTTTGCAGGCCGGTGCAGTTGCTACTCTTCCCTGCCTTCAGTTACTTAAACAGACCTTTCTCCCTCTCCTCTTTTATCCACCTAGTGTGGATAAAGCTCGCCAAATCCAGTCCTCTCTGCCACCCCGTCCTG
>JANHFM010004933.1:25485-38780 GCA_032468115.1 Grayia smithii | reverse complement strand
CCATCCTTTGTGGGTCTCTTTAAGCCCCACCAATTTAGGTCCTTGTTACACAAGGCTAAGATCACCACTGGATTTGGTCCTTCCCCATCCTCCACAGCTGACCAGCCATCAGACGGGGCTAATCCCTTATTTAATGAGCCAGTGTTAGAGACGGAAGAGATCCCGGCCCCTAAATTATTCTGTGACATGGTGAACAGACAATGGGCTTCCCCAGTGGTGGGATCTAACCCCAATGCACTTGATAAACGTCTGTACAATTTTGCCCAGGGGATGTCATCAATACTCCAGGTCCCAACGGTGGACCCCCCAGTAGCTAATCTGGCCTCACCGGTAGTAGGTACAGGTCCTCCTGAGGACTCGCTCCGTCCTGAAGAGAGGCGCTTGGAACATTCCTTTAATAGGGCACATGTAGCCTCAGCCTGGTCCATTCGGGCCGCTTCAGCAGCCTTGTTTTTTAACAGAGCCACCATCATGTGGCTGCAACAACTTCAGGACCGTCTCCCGGTAGCTGATACCAGATCCCATCAGGACCTAAACAAGGCTATCTCAGCCTTGCAATTTTCGGCGGACGCAACCTTAAATGCCTCGCGTTTCGCCTCGAAATCCATTGCTTCTACTGTGGTCTCCTGTTGCCTCCTTTGGCTCCGCCAATGGCAGGCTGACTCCAAACACAAGTGGCGTCTGGCCTCCTCCCCGTACGGGGGAGAACGTCTGTTTGGGGGCCCCTTGGAACCCCTTCTGGTAGAGTCCTGATATAAGAGGAGGGTTTTACCTCACCTTTCCCGTAGGGCAGAATCTAGAGGTTCAGGACCCCCGCGGCCCTTTCGGCCTTCGGACCCCGGCTTCTCCGGGGCACGATCACCTAGATATTTCCCACCGCGCCAACCCAGGGCTCAGGACAGACAGGGATACGCCTTTAGGGAAGGCCAGACCCACCGCAACTTCCGCGGGGGGCATAACCGCCCCTTCCGCCATGCCCGTTGACTGCTTGTCCGCAACTCCCATTGGGGGCCACCTGGCTCTTTTCGCCGGCCAGTGGGAGGCATCAACGTCGGACTCTTGGGTCAGGGAGACGATCAGGTCGGGCCTCTCCCTGGAATTTCTCTCCAGTCCTCCGACCCGATTTCTCAGGTGCCCCCTCTCGCTGGACCTGTCACAACGACGGCTGCTCGAATCTGCCATTCACCATCTTCTCGAGATCCGAGCAGTCGAGCCGGTTCCCCCCTCCGAACAGGGCCAGGGCTTTTACTCCCAGCTGTTTGTGATTCGGAAATCCTCGGGTGGCTGGAGGGCTATCCTCGATCTCAAGGCTTTGAACCGCCGGATTCTCTACCGGCGGTTCAAAATGCAGTCACTCCAATCTATTTTGGAGGGCATACGGGACGGGGACTTCCTCACGTCTGTGGACTTGACGGAAGCTTACCTCCACGTTCCCATTCATCCGGCCCACCGCAAATTCCTAAGATTTTGCCATGCGACCTGTCATTATCAGTATCGCTCTCTTCCATTCGGCCTCTCCTCGGCTCCCCGAGTGTTTACCAAATTGATGGCGGCACTTGCCGCCTACCTCCGGACTTTACCGGTCAGGATCCAGTTCTATTTGGACGACCTCCTGATCCAGTCGAGCTCGGAGGAACAAGCCCTGCAGGACTTGGATACTACCCTCCGAGTCCTGCGGTCTCACGGCTTCTCTATCAATCGGAAAAAGAGCCATCTGGTTCCGACAACGCGCATCCGGCACCTCGGTGCAGTGATAGATACGGTCCAGGGCAAGGTCTATCTCTCTCAGGAACGCCTCTCCAGCCTGCGGTCTCTGGTCAGGACGGTGTTAGCAGGGAGGTCGGCCTCCGGCCGACTCTTATCCCAACTCCTGGGAAAGATGGTGTCGTGCATAGGCATTGTGCCTTGGGCACGGCTCCACTGCAGGGCTCTGCAGTGGCTCCTTCTCCCGTATCAGCGGAAGCGGGCGCTTCCTCCTGCCCGCCAAATTCTAATTCCATCCAAGGTCCGCCTCTCCCTTCAGTGGTGGCTTTCCCCGGCCACTTGTCAAGGCCTGTTATTCAGGGACCCCCCCAGGATAGTACTCACTACGGACGCCAGCCTTCAGGGATGGGGGGCTCATCTAGACAGGGAGATTGCCCAAGGCCGTTGGTCCCCCTCGGATCTTCGGCATCAGATAAACTGGCTCGAGCTTCGGGCCATCCACCTGGCACTTCGGACCTTCGTGGACAGGGTTCGAGACCAACATGTACTCATACTGACGGACAATGTGGCGGCAAAAGCCCACGTCAACCGACTGGGAGGGACCCACTCTTGTCATCTGATGAAGGAAGCGGAAGGGCTCGGCCTCTGGGCGGAGCGGCACCTCCTTTCCATTCGGGCCTCTCATATTTCGGGCATCAACAACAAGACGGCGGACTGGCTGAGTCGGTCTCCGGTGGACCCGGGAGAATGGCATCTCCATCCTTCTCAATTTCATCGCATCGTTCGGAGGTTCGGCCTCCCAGTCATCGACCTCTTCGCCACGCCCGCGAACCGACAGACCCCTCGCTTCATCTCGCGCTTCCCGACCATCGGGGCGGAGGGGGTGGATGCACTTCTCAGCCCTTGGCCTCGAGGCCTGCTCTATGCCTTTCCCCCGCTACCCCTCATCGCCAGGGTAGTCCGAAAGCTTCTTCGCGAGCGGGCAGACCTGATCCTGGTGGCTCCCTACTGGTCTCGCCGACCGTGGTTCGCCGACCTGACGGCCTTGTCGGTCGAACCGCCCCTTCATCTTCCTCCGGACGCAGCCTCGCTATCTCAAGGGTCAGTTCTTCATCCAGACCCCGCCTGGCTCCAGCTAACCGCTTGGCGATTGTGCGGCGCCGTCTGAGAGGCCTCCGGCTTTCCTCGGCTGCAATCGACATCCTGCAGGCAGCCCGCCGACCCTCCACCAATCGGATCTACGACTCGACCTGGCTGGCATTCTCTCGCTGGGCTCGCTCCCGGGACCTGGACCCCATGAAGGCTTCCCCTACTGACGTGGTGGAGTTCCTCACGGACAATTTCTCCAAAGGTTTGTCCCCTAACACCCTCCGGCGCCAGGTGGCGGCCTTGTCGTCAGTCCTATCCTGGGGCTCCAAGGAACCACTATCCCGCCTTCCCTTGATAAAGGAGTTCCTTAGGGGTGCCTCTAACCTCCGTCCCCCCGTGGTCCACCGCTTTCCCACGTGGGACCTGCCCCGGGTTTTATCGGCCCTCACCCGGGCTCCCTTTGAGCCCCTCAGGTCAGTGAGTCTCAGTTATCTCTCATATAAGGTGGCCTTCCTGGTGGCTATCACCTCGGCCCGAAGAATTTCCGAATTGGCCGCCCTGTCCACCAGGAGCGACCTTTGTATATTCCATCATGATAGGGTCGTTCTACGTTTGGACCCCTCCTTCATCCCTAAAGTTAACTCCCTCTTCCACCGAACGGAAGAACTTGTTCTCCCTAGTTTTTGTGCCCGTCCGGTGCACCGTTTAGAACGCTCTTGGCACACCCTGGACGTCCGGCGAGCGGTTAAGATTTATATCGCACGGACTTCAGCCTTCCGGAGGACGGAAGCCCTGTTTGTTTCATTTCAACCGACCTCACTGGGTTCTAAGGTGTCCTCACCTACTCTGGGTAGGTGGATTCGAGCGGCTATCGCCTCGGCTTACGGGGCGCAGTCTCTTCAGGTCCCTCGGCCCCTCACAGCGCATTCTACCCGCAGTGCAGCCACCTCGGCTGCCTGGGCTTGCCAGGCTCCTCTCTTGGAGGTTTGTCGGGCGGCGACTTGGGTCTCGCCCACCCCATTTATCCGTCACTATAAAATCGACGCTTATGCGTCGGCGGACGCGGCATTCGGCCGCAGAGTCCTCCAACAGGTAGTTCGGGAAGGGGACCCTTCGGCTCGGGCAGCTCCCTCCCTGGGGTGATGCTTGGGCATGTCCCGTTCCTGACTGGTGGCCCCCTAGCTGCATAGAATGGACATTGGCTCACCTGAATGTCCTTTCTGTGTAGCGCGGGGGGCCACCAGTCAGCCCCGCCCGAGCTGCCCTCCTTGGGGGGGGAGGTACGCTGGGGTTTTTCTTCCTTTGTGTTTCTCGTTTCAGGTCAGTCTGACGGTCTGTCATCTCCATCGTTCCCTCGTCTCAGAGCTGGGAGTCTGCAGCAGGGAGGAGTTTTAATAGGCAGACTCGGTCCCTTGCTACATTGGACCCTTTAACCCGTTCCTGACTGGTGGCCCCCCGCGCTACACAGAAAGGACATTCAGGTGAGCCAATGTCCATTCTGTAGAGATAATACCCATGAAGCCTTAAGGTCTGACAGGGACATAAGGAAACTTCACTCATCTTCTTCAAATACAACTTCCCATAATATATATCCAGCACATAGTTTGACTAAATAAGGGGAGTGTATATAGCTGTGTCTTTTGCCAATCTGAAGTCAGTCTGCTTCACCCAAACTGTGGTATCCTGACCTGTAAATATGTTTTTCACAAGGACATTGAGATGTTCTTGGATTCTCATTTTTATAAGCATAATCTACTGCTTGATAGAATTGACATAACCGAAGCCCTTTCTATAATCAATGAATCACATATTGAGTTATATTTGGTGTTATACTGGCTTCTGAATTATCCAGCATCAATCACCAATAATGTCTCATGCTCTTTGGCCTTTTATAAAGACATCTTGAACATTTGGCATCTTTTTCCATGTTGTGCTCTAATCTGCATTAGACAATCCTAAACATTATTTTGCTAGCATGTAAAACTAAAAATACCAAACACTTTATTAAGTTTCCTCCCTCTCTCTCTCTCTCTCTCTCTGTATCTCTTTTGGTACTGGAATCTAAATTGATCTCTTCCAATCAACTAACCACCACCTTATAGTTCACCAGATTTGCTGGCACAGCTTGGTTAGAAAACATGAGTAATTCTTCTTTTGTTACCGTATTTCAGTGAAAATTCTGAGGAATTTTTGGAAACAAAATGATGCTGGAGATAAGGTTGTCTGCTTTATAATATGTCATCCTCCTAATTAAATAAATTAATTCTAGTGCAATAGGGTAGAATCGAGGCACACTGATCTCTATGGCCAGTAGGGTTATACTAATCTGAGATCTTGTACTTCTAAAATTTTCTCCTTCCCCTCTCTAAAGTACTCATATAGTACACATAATTCTTTTCTCTACCCTTAGATTCTTCGACACAGTTACATAGCTATAGCCCTACATAAATGTTGCCCTTATATGTACTTTTATTTCTTAATAAACTATCATTGAGCAAACTATAATTAAAATGATATTACTTATTTTAAAGAAGTCAGTTTTGAGTGTACCATTTATCACTTAGGAATTCCAAAGATACTCTATGCTCATTTGTATGGATACTATATCAGAAAATGACCTCTAAAATGTTTATTGTAATCACTGCCTTTAGTGGCATTTACTATATACCACATTCACCAAAGCTACTAAATGCCAAAAATATATCTGTCATGTCTAAGAGATTCTCAATCATCCAGGTCATGAATGAGACAGCTTTTTCTTTGAAAATGTTTTCTTTCAAAAGACTTTGCTTTTTCTTTGAAAATGTATCACTTCTCATCTAAGCTTCTGATCTGGTCTACAGCTGACCATGCATTTCTAAATGAATAATTTCCACAAAGCAATCTGCGCACTCTTAATTTTGCTATAAAGTCTCCAATCAAACTAAAAATCAGGTACAAACTTACTGTTCTGAAATTCCCTGGATTTCTTTTATCCATATATTATTTTCCTTTTCTCCAACATATGTTACTTTAGTTGGTGGCACAGCATTTCCCCTATAAACTTTTTGGGTTCCAGGACGCTCCTCCAAGTAAAACCTTAAATAAAAGCATGCAGTTAGTTTAAAATAATACATTTTAAATTTTCATCTCAGTTTTAACATCATTACACAGGTTTATCTTGAATTCAGTCAATGATGGAATTCTTGTGTTCTTTGAATTTGTTTTCCTGGAGAATTTTCATTAGTAATATCATCAATGCAGGGGAGAGTTATTTATATAAAGAAGCTTCCTGACTGGGATGTGATTTTTTTCCTTGATAATTCCTTAATTAGAGTATTGTTTCTTCCCTAACTGTTTATCTGGTATGGTTTTCCTCTTATCTGGGCATTACATACAACGGAGGATCAGTTCTGCCTTTTTCCTTCCATTATTGGCATTTGGTTATATCTTTTGAATTGTTTATAGATAGACAATAGATAGATATGGAATTTATGCATCTGTTGATAGCTGATTTGTGTAATTGTTCCTGGTTGTTTTGTGATGTTTCAACTGCCCACAAAAGGAGTTGCATAAGAACTTACATACTACATACTACAAAAGACATATTCAGTAAGCCAGAATTCCAGCAAGAGGAAAAAGACTACACATACAATATCTTCCAATAAGTACAGATACCATTTCATTAAAAAGTTCCTAGATAATAATCTATCATATCACAACCTATCAAAAGGATAACTGCCATACATCAAACATTTCTGAGACACCCAATAGACCACAATTACTTGACATTCCTCCAAAACATAAACCAACAAAATATCTCCAAAATATCTTAAGCAAAGTCTCAGTAACCAAAGAAGAAAAATGACTCATCTACAATGTATTGTAGAGACTGAAACAGCAATTATATAATTATAAGGAAACAGGTAGAGGCCTGGCAGAATACACTCTTAACATCACCTGGAAGTTAGAAAACATGGTGAAAGTTTCTAAATCTGTCAACACTTAGATAAATCCAAAGACAATTTTAAATGAGAAACTGTTGACATTTTAGGTCAAGCCAAACCAAGAAAGCTAGGAAATTCCTGAAATCTTGGCATTCTAAACAAAAATTAAAAATCAAATTATCAGAAATCAGAATGGAAGCAAATAGCTCGCAGCACATCAGAGGTGAGTTTCAGCAGGTTCTGACCAGTTCTGGAGAACAGGTAGCGGAAATTTTGAGTAGTTCGGAGAACTACTGGTAGTAGTTCTGGTAGTAAAAATTCTGAATGGCCCCACCCCCATCTATTCTCTGCCTCCCAAGTCCCAGCCGATAGGGAGGAAATGAGGATTTTGAAGTAACCTTCCTCCAGGAGTTGGGAGGGAATGGAGATTTTACAGTATCCTTCCCTGAAGTGGGGTGGGAATGGAGATTTTACAGTATCCTTTACCTGCCATGCCCACCATGCCACGCCCACCAACCCATGCCACATCTACCAAGCCACACCCACAGAACCGGTAGTAAAAAAAATTTGAAACCCACCACTGCAGCACATTCCCTTTATAACCAGTACCCATAGAAGCAGGAAACTGCCAGGAAAGAAACAATATCCTAATCAAATAACTATTAAGTAAGAAACCACATCCCAACCAAGACAAGAACAAGCTACTATATATAAGGAATCAGCAAGCATCACTTTCCATACACTGATGATGATACCTAGTGTGTGGTAATGAAATATCTGCAGGAAAGCAACCCAAGTTCAGAAAGCGACAAGAACCTAAAAGTTTAACCAATCCTATTACTTACTTACTTACTTACTTATTTATTTATTTATTTACATTTTTATCCACCTTTATAAGTAACTCAAAGCAATGAACATTCATAATATTCCTTCCCCTCTTTCTCCCCGTGAGAAGAGTTGGGCTGAGAGGGAGTCACTCAGCTGGCTTTCATGTGTAAGGTGGGATTAGAAGTCTTCTGGTTTCTAGGCCAGCATCTTAACAAATATATTATTTGTCAATGTTCTTAAAGTACTAGGTGAAACTGAAATTAATTTGCTACTAATACAAGTTGAAAGTAAAACACATTCTTGGAGCTTCTTATAATTTTGTTTTAACATAGTTTTTAAAAAAAAATTCTTATAAACTCTTGTTTCAACATCTATCTTCTGAGGTTTAGCCTTAAAAGATACATATATAGACGTAAATAATAACTCTTCCAAATTAAGTCTCTTACTTAGTGTCACCGTCAGATACAGCAACAGCTCTGGCTTCCTCAAGATGTGGCCAGTTAACAAAGACTGATTTCCCAAGTATCAAACCAGCTACTTTTTCTATATCCTACAAGAGAAAAATAATTGTTTAGTGCAGCAAAAAAAAAAAAATCCATTCCTCCATTTGTACATCAGGCTACATAAACCTTTTAAAAAAAAGAACAATGGCTACAAGTAGTTTTCACATATCAACTTCCTTTTTAGATAGTTTGAAGTTCTGATGATGCCAAAAAACTATTTTACAATTAGTCCTCACTTTTATGAACATCACAGCATCATGTGCTCAAAATTCATGTGTTTTTCAACTAGCAGAAATTTATTACCATGGCAGCAGCCCATATGTGATTGCCATTTACATGCTTCACAGCTGGCTTCCAACAAGCAGAGTTAAAGGAGAAGCCAGCAATGTGGTTATATGATGTCTTGCTTAACAAGGGCAGAGGAAGTGGTGTCATAAGTCTGGAGCAGTCATATGATATTTCACTTAATGACCATGTTGCTTAACAATGATGTTTCCAGTCACAGTTGTGGTTGTTAAGTAGGACTAGCTGTAATTAAATTTAATAATTAAAACTACATTTTGCTCTAATTGGATTCTGTTTATAATTATTTATGAATAACAATTCATAAATATATGTATTAATTTAAAAACATACTTGATGCATATTCTATTTTTATATAATTTAGATTTGTCAGTGAAACTTTGGTGATATGCCTTATTTTAAACATTCTTAACAAGATTGTAACAACATTAGGCACTCTTGAAACTATTATGCAGATCAACGGGCAATCACATCAGATTTTAGATGTAGAAATGATAGTACTAACAACCTCAGTTGTTGGCTATGTGTTGGCTAGTTTTATGGCCACTTTCTTTCATGAAGCTTATTCCCAGGTCTGCCAAGATGAACATAGCCTCTGCCTTCTTTTCACATCAAATATAGATTTAAGTCAGTAAACTAGTGTTGCAAGTAAAAATGTGGGCTTTCTTTTGGTGACAAGATGATGTCCAAAACTTAGCAATTCGTACACAATGGAATCATTGTTCAACATTCAGAACAAGCATTAAAATAGCATATTACCATACCCTTTCAAGTTATCACCGGTACATGTAGTGGAAACATAAGACCTCTCTTCCAAAAAGAACAAACTAAGTTAAGACTAGTTCCTAAGATCAACTCAATCATAAATAAATCAACAGTCAAGGAAATCAATACTCAGGTAAGTGTCTCTAATTATTTGCATTCTATATTCCATATAGCTTCTAGCCAGATTCTTTTAGTCACAAACTTCTTCCCAAATTTTGCCCACAATATTATCACTATACTATTTTCAAAAAGAAGTCATCAATCCCCAATGGTATATACTTTTGACTTAAATGTCCATTAACTCAGAACTTACTTTACATATGGTAGTACTGTAGACATATAATGATGATATGTGGTCCTTAATTGAAGTACGATTGAAGTATTATCATATCAGACTCTCAGAAAGGTTTTAATTATATAGTTTTCAAACCAGTTGTCTAAGTGATGCATTAATAATGTTTATTAAATTAATTTATTATTAATGTGGTGTAATACAGGTAACACAAAACTCTCAGGCTGCACACTGAAATCCAAACTACAAAGAGTATTATTTCTACAAAACAAGTTTGAGAAAGCTAAATACTTACCGACTCCTCTGAGTCCTCTGCAGCTATAATTTCCAGCAACATATTTTCTCCATGACTGCTTTGCTGAAACACTTGCACTCCACTTTTTTTCAGACCAAACTAGGACAAGGGAAGAAAGACAATATTTACCCAAAGAGGATTATAGGGACAAAAACAACATCCTGGGAAATATAATAATAATGCTAGGGATCCCAACTCCTGAGAATTCCTCTGCTGTAATATATGCTGCTCATATATTCACATATATGCATGTGCAAACACACAAAATATAGGTTATACTTATAAACACAAAGCATATATAGTTCTGATGTATATATTCATATGTACCAAAATTACACTTCAATCTGTCACTAATAGTAAGGGCCATGAATAAAATAATTAAAATGAAGTTATATCTAGTTCAAGCTACCAGTAAATAAACAAGCCAACTGAACCCCCCTGAAGCACCTGCGCTTCAAGGTGCTGGTATTAACCTATAAAGCCCTACATGGCATCGGCCCAGGTACTTGCAGGACCACCTTCTGCCTTCATCCCACCGCCCCGTGCGCTCACAGAGGGCTGCATTCCTCAGGGTACCATCAGCCAGACAATGTTGGCCGGTGGTGCCCAGGGCAAGGGCGTTCTCTGTGGGCGCACCAACCCTCTGGAATACACTACCCACCGACCTCCGGATTGCCCCTGACCTCTGCTCCTTCCATCGTGATCTAAAGACGTGGCTTTTTAAGCAAATCTGCTGATGTGATCGGGTTTTATTTTATGTTTTAATAGTTTTTAAATGAGTTCTTAATTCTTTTTAACTGTCATATTTATAACATTTTAATTTTTTGTAAGCCGCCCCGAGTCCTTCGGGAGAAGGGTGGCATATAAATATGATAAAATAAAATAAATAAATAAATAAATATGGCTAGCTGATGAGAGCTAAATAGCTTGAAATAGATCTATACTAGTCTCCCTTATTATTTCTTTCTCAGCAAAATAGAAAGCAAATATATTTGACTGGAAATAGTTTGTCGTGAAAACGACTGCCTGGTTGGCTTCTGTGATGGGGCTGAAGGGCGAAAGGGAAGCAGTATGCTCCTTCCAGGTGCTACAGAAACCAGGTGCTACAGAAAGAAAAAAACATACATACATACATACATATATGACACTCACTCTAAATGGAGTACAGAAAATTAAACATACATACATTTCTAAAATTATTTAAAAATTCTAAATCTAAGGTTAAAATGAAAGCTTAACACTCACACAACTTCTAAAGCCAACTCTGGTAGCAAATTATACTACAATGTAGTCCTTAACAGTGGTGAAAAGCAAATTTGTTTTACCACCATGAGTGTGGCTTGGTGGGGGATCATGTGACTAGGTGAGCATGGCCAACTTTTTTTTTTTTTTTAACTTTTTAAAGCATTTTTTATTACCAGTTCAGGCGAAAAAAGCATTACTTTTTACTTTTTAAAGCATTTTTTACTACCGGTTCGGGCGAATAGGTAGTAAAAAATGCTTTAAAAAAGTAAAATAAAGGTTCCAATGATCACGCGGCACAGCTGTGCTGCGCAATTGTCAGAACCTTTTTTAAAAAAACTTTTTTAAAGCATTTTTTTACTACCTATTTGCCCAAACTGGTAGTTTTTATTACTACCAGTTCACCGAAACTGGAACAAACCGATAGCCTTTTACCTCCGGTCCTTACCAGAGGAGGAACCAATCCCCCTCCCTCATATGCTGTTGATGTTAGATGTTTTACTCTGCAAAATAATCTATTGACTACTATAAGAATGAGGAATGCTATACAGAAATATGTGATGCTTCAGCTAATTTGGAGTTAGGATATAAAAGGATTTATATATCACAGTAAGGGTATTTTGTAGGGTTTGGAAAGCAATTGGCAGTCAAAATAGTTTTTTTTAAACAACAACAACAATAACAACAACAAAGTTGTTACTGTTTCATGATACTCTTTATTTATTTATTAATTAATTTATTATTTATTAATTGCATTTATATGCCGCCCTTCTCCCGAAGGACTTGGGGCGGCTCACACAACCAGAAATACCAAAATACATTTAAAAGTGCAAAACATTTTAACATAAATGCAATACTAAAAAACCCCAACAATATAAATTAAAATTAAAATAACAGTTAAAACAATAAAATATCTGCCCGTCAGCCTTGCTGGTTAAAAAGCCAGGTCTTCAAATCACGGCGGAAAGAACGGAGGTCTGGGGCTGACCGGAGGTCAGTGGGTAGAGTGTTCCAGAGGGTTGGTGCACTCACAGAGAACGCCCTCACTCTGGGCACCGACAACCGACACTGTCTGGCCGTCGGCACCCTGAGGAGTGCAGCCCTGTGTGAGCGCAGGGGTTACCTGCGCTCACACAGGGTTACCTGTTTAGAATTACCACTTGACACCATGTCATTACATCTTTGGGCTGCTGCAATTTCCTGACCATCTTCAAAGACAACCCCATGAAGACTGTAGTGCAATAAGTCCGGGTGAATCTACAACTGGTTCATCAGCTGAAATTAATACAAGACACCCCCTCCCCCATTTGCTATCATTGTTATGTAATTGGATGTATCAATGCAGGATCCAGTCCCTTAAATAGGCAACAACTCTGTCTGAATTCAGCTTCATCTTGTTCTCCACATCTAATCTCTGCCTATGGAGATTCGTGAAATATCCACCCCTAAGCTCTCAGGAAAGAGGAAGTTGTATCTCCTCAGCGCACAAATGCAAATGAGCTCCAAAGCTGCAAATGAATTCTACTAGTGACTTCAGACACATATTAAATAATCTGGGAAACAAGACAGAATCTTTCAGGATAATTTGCAGGGGGATAAGTGAATGTCTTCCAGAATCATCTTCTGATAATGCCCAAAGAGATAGGACACTCCTGACTCTCAGCACATTCCAGCCTGCTAAAAGCACTGACTTGCTTATGAGGATTCGGTGTTGCATACGTGAAAGGCAATTTGCCTGATGATTCCTCTGTTTTCTTTCCTTCTACACCTCCTGTCTCCTGAAACAGCCTTTTTCCTTGGGTTTGAGAGGATTAGCAGAAAATCTGGGCCATAAATTGCTTTTGTAGCTGAAACAATAGATTAATTTCTTCTGCTTCAGTTTGATTAAACATTGCATTCAGAAGAAGCACCATTGTTCCAATCCTTTCCCCTCAGTCAAAACATTCTAGTTTAAGATATTTGCTCTAAAAAATACCAGTTTTAGGATAGCTGTATCCTAAATTGTATTATAAATGGAAACAATAGCATTAACTTTAATGGAAATAAATGCCAATTCTTGGGTTTCATATATTTGTTATCTTATGAGACTTCCAAAGCTTATGTTGGCTTAGTCTACCATATATCAGGGGTGAAATCCAGCAGGTTCTAACAGGTTCTGGAGAACCAATAGCGGAAATTTTGAGTAGTTCAGAGAACCAGCAAATGCCACTTCTCGCTGTCTCCAGAGTGGAGGGGGAATGGAAATTTTGCAATATCCTTCCCCCAGGAAGGGAAGAAATGGAGATTTTGCAGTATCCTTCCCCTGGAGTGGGGTGGGAATGGAGATTTTGCAATATCCTTCCCCTGCC
>JANHFM010004933.1:0-20824 GCA_032468115.1 Grayia smithii | reverse complement strand
TTTTGGTTTCATCTGTCCACAGAATATTTTGCCAGTAGTGCTGTGGAACATCCAGGTGCTCTTTTGCAAACTTGAAACGTGCTGCAATATTCTTTTTGGACAGCAGTGGCTTCCTCCGTGGTGTCCTCCCATGTACTCCATTCTTGTTTAATGTTTTCCTTATTGTAGATGTGTCAACAAAAATGTTAGCATGTGCCAGAGATTTCTGTAGGTCTTCAGCTGACACTCTAGGATTCTTCTTTACCTCATTAAGCATTCTGCGCTGTGCTCTTGCAGTCATTTTTACAGGACGACCACGCCTAGGGAGAGTAGCAACAGTGCTAAACTTTCTCCATTTGTAGACAGTCTGTCTTACCGTGGACACATGAACATCAAGGCTTTTGGAGATACTTTTGTAACCCTTTCCAGCTTCATGCAAGTCAACAATTCTTGATCGTAGGTCTTCTGAGAGCTCCTTTCTGCGAGGCATGGTTCACATCAGACAGTGCTTCTTGAAACCAGTAAGCCCAAAACAGGTGTGTGTTTTTAAAGGGCAGGACAGCTGTCAGCAACACCTCCAATATCATCACACTGATTGGAGTCAAGGTTGGCTCACTCCTGGCTCCAATTAGCTCTTGGAGAAGTCATTAGGCTAGGGGTTCACATACTTTTTCCTCCCTGCACTGTGAATGTTTACATGTTATGTTCAATTAAAACATGACAAGATCTAATGTTTGTGTAGTATTATTTTAAGCAGACTGTTGTGCATGAATTGGTCATAAAATGTGCTCTGAACGTCATCTAAGTCACAACAATAGAAGAACACAGTCTGCAGGGAAGAGTGGGAAAAAATTCCTCCCAGTCAATGTCAGAGATTGGTAGATTTCTATAATAAATACCTACTTAAGATTATTTCTACCAAAGGACAAAATAAGCCAAGGGTATACTTGCTTATTCCAGATGTAAAATTTGCATTTATGCTTATTTAAATTACACAATGAAATACAAAATATAAATGCTACATGGCATTTGTTATATAACTTTTATCTATCAATATTGTTAAAACAAAGATCAAATAACTGCATGTCGAAATATTCCCAAAAAGTCAAACATTTCAAAAGGATATTTACTTTTCATATGAGTGTAATGTGAATGAATTAAAATTCTCCGTATACATACCAATACAAATGCACGCTTTATCAAAATATTGCAACCTACCTGGTAACATTTCGGTAATAAATCCTTGCTAGCTGCGGGAAGTACTGCAAGAAGTTGTTCAAATGGCATAAATGGTTTTCCTAAATCTAAATGAATCTTCAGTTCACTGATATTGCAAATATCTGAGAGATAAGGTGCATAATGGAAAGGGTAGTACCTAGAAGGAAGTAATGTATTATTTCAGTTCTTTAAAGTGCATAGATGTATGAAAATCAGTATCTTAAGCTTATTCAATTAAAGAGCTGAAGGTAGGAAATAGATATCTAAAATAACATGTCATTCAAATGACAATTCAAGTAACATAATTCTGAGAGTAAGATACAAGGTGAGAAAGAACTAGAAGGGATTGGCTTTCTAAGGTCTTTTAGTATAAAAAAATTAACCTAAAATATATAAGTATATGATATATAATTTATTTTGTAATAATTAGCTCACCAGCTCCATGATTGAACCCCATGGTAGTAATAATGCAATATCCACTGTATTGCCTGGACATAACATTTTGCCTGATCAGCCAGAAAGTCACTAAAAAAAAGCCGCAAACACATACATGTTGAACAGAAATAAGAAGTTACGCATTTAAAAATAACTAACCAACTGTGTCCATCAAGCGACTGTGATATTTTGGCAAGTTTTTCATAGCAGAAGTTTACAATATTTTAGTGCTAACACTTACTCTGAAACAACTTCTACACCCATCTTTGTCATATAATATGTTCGTTTGTATTGTCTAAATTCTGCTTCAAACAAACCCTCATCTTCCAGTTCATCTTCTATGGCTGCTAAAAGAGACACAAAATTGAACAATACCTGTAATTTAACTATTATTAACACTATCCATAGTTAGACATTGAAATTTGTATGTCAAAAAAATCTGCAGAAAATACTAGTTTTTCAAATTGACATGGTATACATTAAATGTGTTAAGATATAAACAGCTCTGAAAGGTCTTTGAATGTTATTAGTAGCTCAGGTTGGTAGTTATGTTGTTGGTTTGAGCTCCGAGCTTGGTGATTTGGTTGCAAATGTTTCGTCCCCATTTAAGGAGACATTTTCAGTGTGCTTTGGATTGTGCTTCTGGGGGAGCACAATGGGGATGAAATGTTTGCAACCAAATTGCCAAGCTCAGAGCTCAAACCAACAACATAAACAGCTCTGTTAAATCAGGCTATATAAAATCCATCTTCAGCAGCATCATGTTTACCACATTAATTAATCAGCTATCTCAGAAACGTACATAAGCAATGCATAATACAGTACTACTATTGTACCAAATGTGAATTTTCTAATTCTGAATTGGCAAAATTATTTTCTTCAATCAACTGAGCTACAAATCTCACTTCCATTTAATTGATAAGAGCATGACATATTCACTATGTAAAGTATCTGAAAAGTCTTCCAATAGCTAAAGTATTTGATTGGGGTTTGATGTCAATAAAGTAAAATGTCTAATATGATATTACGGATAAAATAAAAGCACAGAAAAGAGTTTATATAATTTTAGTGTACTTGAAGTGTACTAAATCCTACTGTTCTGTGAAATGACTGGAAAACACCTAATATAAGGAAACTTTTTTTCAATGATAGCAGGTTGTTAATATAAACTATACTTATATTTATATCCACATATAAAATACGGTATTTTTCATACTATAAGATGCACCAGACCATGAGATGGACATTAGCTTTAGAGGAGGAAAACAAGAAAAAAAAATCTGCCTCTGCCTCTCAGCATCCATCTGGTATTCATCTAGCTACCATCCTTGCAGCAAATAGCCTGGTCAGTTTCAGCACGTTATCACAGCCCCAGCACATGGCTTGTCAAGGCTCCGCTCCGTTGCACCCACCACTGGTCAACTGAGCTGAGCTTCTACTGCCGATGGGGTACATTGGAGCCTTCGCTGTTGAGCAGTTGATCAGCAGTTGGATCAGCCTCCCAGAATACCACTGTTCAGCTATTCTAGGCGGGGGGGACCGCTGCCGCCAATTGCCCTACTCACCACCTATCGCCATCATTTGGGGATTGATGGCAGCAAATGGCAGCAGCAACAGCAGCGATTGGTAGCAGGTGGTGGTGATGAGCAGCGGCGAACCCTGCTGCCTAGAACAGTTGACCTGCGATATTCCAGGAGGCTGACCCAACCGCCAATCAGCTGCTCAGCAGGGAACACTCCAGCATTCCCTGGCGGTGGCAAACAGCAGCAGCAGTGACAGGCATCAACCCCTTCCCCCCACCACAATATTCACTCTATAAGATGCAGACATTTCCACCCACTTTTGGGGGGGAGGAAAAGATGTCTTATAATGCAAAAAATACGGTACCTAACTGGCAGCAAAACATAGGCAAATATAGGGGTTTCATTTAACTTATGTATTATAAATTAATATAAATTATGTAGCTCTGTCATATGAGAATAATCTTTTATATTAAGTTTTGCAGAAACACAAGAAGCAAAAGTATAAAAGTTCATATTATGCAATATATTCAAAATAATTGTGTTCTGTCGTGGGTAGATTATAGGTCAAAATATGAACAGAACTGAACAGTATTTCTGAACTTACTTTTTGAAGCTTCTACATTTCCATTGTCAGTTTTCTCTAAAGCATCCAAGCATATAACATTTTCCTGAGCCTGTTGACATTATAATTCATACTTTTGAATTAACAAAGTAGTATTAATATCACAATACTATAGAAAGGAAAAGTCTAAACGGCACTTTCATTACATCCTTGGACATCTCACAAATTGCTTCTGATGGTTGGAGTTACCTCCAGAGCCAATTTGGAGTTCTTGAAGAAAAATAGAAGAAAAAATTACCTCCTCCTATAATATTGGATTTAGCTCAAAATTAAGAATGACATTTTAATAATGAAAACAACAAAAATAAATCAAAGCTCCAAATCTGTTCATTTATAGCATTATTTCAACAAAAATCAATAATGTCCAAACATACCAACTTGGAAATGAATAATTTAATTAATCAATTAAATTTATTAGATTTATAAGTTTCTGAGCAATTTATAAAAAAACCCTCCAAAAATTCAGTAAAAATTATTAAAACAGTTTAAACTCACATAAACAGGCAGTGAAAACTAAAAAAAAACTAATATAGAAATAAAAGACCTCACTAATATGTATGAATGGAATTCATCACTTCTCTAATTATATTTAATGGGGGGGGAAGCAAAATCCAATATCACATATGTAAACTTCAGTTTTTAATTTTCTCCTAGTAGTTACTAGGTCCCCTAAAAATATACTTAAGTGTCTTTCTCATGAGCAAATGCTAAAGAATAGGTGAGAATGAAAACTGCTTGCTCTATTGATAGAAACCACCCTGTCATCTTGCCAAAATTGTTATCTAAGTAACTGCACAGTCCATCAGAAAACAACTTGACAAGCCTGATACGTAAACTTTAAAGAGTGTAGTAAATACTACTTTCTATTTAATGAGAATAAAATACAAAACCAAAGAGTTGGAAATTATCTCAGAAGTCATTTAATCCAACCCCTTGCCCAGTGCAGGAATACTCATACCATCCTGAACAAATAGCTCCCTAGTCTTTTATTGAAAACCTTTAATGATGGAGCAATCACAAATTCAGAAGGCAGGCTGTTTCACTGCACAATAGTTCTTGCAATCAGGAAATTCATTCTTATTTCAATCTTTCCCTACTAAGCTTTCATGAACTGTTTTAGTCTTATCCATGGATGCTATGGAGAATAAATCCATATGTGTAACATCCTTCATGTATTAAAGCTGCTATCATCTCCTCAGTCTCTCTTTTTTAGGCCAAACGTAACAAGTTCCTTTAAGCATAGGATTGAGCCTCTAAGCTCTTTACCATCCATGTCACTTTTCTTTCCAGTGTCACAGCATCCTTTCGCATGGTTGAGACCAGAACTGGAAACAGTAATCCAGTGATGATCTGATCGGGAGTGGTAGTACTTCCTGTGATCTTAACACTATATCTGCTGATACAGTCCAAAACTGCATTGGCTCTTTTGGCAGCTGCAGCATATTATTGGCTCATGTTTAATCTATGGTCTACCAAGATTCCTAGATGCTCCTCACACTTCTACTATGCCAGATACTTGTTTTTTATCTGTACATCTGTTTTTCCCTAAGTTCAGAATCTCACATTTCTCATCACAGGGAACCATTTAACATTAAATGGAAATTTGCTTCATTGGTTAATTCAATCCTTTGATTATGCTACATAATCGCTTCCTTAAACCCTAAGGATGAATTTCCAGCAAATTTGCTTAAGGCATTTCTCTTGCTGCCATAAGGGCCACACATATATTTAGGAATAAATACAGTAAACATCTTTACATGTAGTAAGCACTAAACATTAATTTCTCATTCAAAAAACAAGAGTTGTATAGATTATCTCAAAATACCAACCTTGAGATTTTTTTGTTTTTTTGATTCTTCAGCTGCAATACCAGCTGCTTCATTTAAATATTTATTACCAACTTTGCTTTCAAACCATTTTAGATCTACAAAAATTTCACTGAAGTGTTCACGATCAAACTATTAACATAAAGGGAAGGAAAAACAAACCATCAGTCATTCCATAATCTGTTTTACAAAGTTTAAAAACAGAAAGGACCACATACAGTTAACCAAATACTATATGCAAAAATAGTATAGTAAAAAATTCATAAGGCAATAGATGAAGCAAACAAAATAGTTATATTATTAAGTATTGAAAGGTAATCAAAGAATTATGGTAACCTTTATGGAAATCTCAAATTACCTGTCAGCTCAAGAGTATTTTCTTCTAAGATAGGGATTTCTAACCTTTTCTAATACCCCGCATCCTTAGAACGCTTCTCATATATTCTTAACCCCTTATAAAAGTAAATAATTATATGCATATAATTATATACACTATAATTTTGAAACTTCTAAACCCAAATTTCCGCACCCCTAGAATATTGTCTTGCACCCCCAGTTGGGAACCCCTGATCTAAGCTAACAAGGCTATATCTTAAAAGAAGCATTATTAGCACACCAATTATTTAAAAAAAAAGAATTGCAGGCATATTCTGTTTATCCAGATGGTCAGTTGCTGTTCCACTGGGGAATTATGGAATTTTCCTTCCAGCAATGTGGATTACAAATATTAAATCAAGCAATTGTCCTTTGAGCTGAACATAGTTTATTAGGTAAGTAATTAACATAGGAGAAAAATCTTGCAAACAGGTCTATCTCATACAAGGTGAGGATGATATTTCAAACTTTCTGTTGTCTATTGTCAAGAGGCTAACATTTCAGTTCACTCCAGCTTCTATAAGGGCAATTGTGATCAAATGTTTATTTACTTATTGTGAAATTTATCATATTGATTATGTCACTTCAGAAGCAAAAAAAGTACAGCAGCCATTATGATATTCACTTGGACAAAAGATAGGGATTGCAAACCAGCAGCTCTGAAACTGTGTTGCCATGGCTCAAATACTCTATGATGTCCAAGTGGTGGCATTTCCACATTATAGGCTATTAGAGATTTAATAAACAGTTCTTGAAAATATTGTTTTAAGCACCCAGAGGTACCGTTAATGCATCCCTCCAGGTAGAAGCAGAGTAATCAAAAGTCGAGCTGAGGGGCTGGCTACTGATTTACTCCACTGGCTTAAATACTACTATTTTCCATTAAGACTGATCCCCTGAATACTTGCAAATCACTCACCTAACACAAGGTGTCATTTGGACTCCTCTTTCTGGATTACACTCAAGCTAAAAGAGAGAGGGTTCTAGACGTGAAATATCAGAATGAGTTCAGCCAGTTCTAGCGTACATCGGAAATGTATAAAGCACCATAGATAGCAATTAGGTAGATATTTACAAAAATACTGAACAAAAACTTTTTCAAGAGGTAAGCTTGAGAAGTTCCTTTCATAATAAATTCTAATGCTATTTCTTTAATTTTATGCAATACAAAGAATATATACTTACATCTGACAATTTTATAAGGTATTTCTCAAAGCGGGGCAAGTTGAGATGCCCACTTTCATTTATATAACCTAAGAAATAAAAGAAGAATTTATATTTACAACCATGAGCTGTGTTTCCAGCCCTGATACTGTTTAAAAAAATGATCTATACTTATTTCTTCTGTTCAATAAAGGAATTGTGGGGGCTTCTCACTGAAGAATGGGGGTAGCATACTAATAAACACAGATGCCTTTTTTTCCCTGCAGCCCTCCACCGTTATTTAGATCAGATTGGAAAAGCATGGGAGGCTGCTAAACAGGGCACAATATCATTTTCTCCTCCAATGCCAGTGGAACACAAATGTATGCAAATTAGGATCTACTGGGTAGATCAGGTCAAAAAAATCAACTCCACAAACAACAAGAAAATCATTAAGTTTTGCGTTCTTCTTCCTCTTTAGTTAAGTGAAGTAGAGAAGTGCCTATCTGAGCTGCTTCCATTGTTTTCAACTCAGACAATGTTTTATTCTTTTCCTTTTGCCTTGGCAACGTGCTTGCATAAGTTCCTTAAGGTCATCTTCTTTACAGGTAATCCATGCCTGGTAAAACTGACTTTCAGGCACTTTTCTACTCTTGTTGAAAGGCCTGCAGGGCCGATCCAAAACAGTTCTTGGTCACACCAGATCTTCTTTACCAAAGCTGCCACAGAGCCAGTTCTTTATTTTAGGACCATGCCCAGCACTACAGTCATGTGCCACTACGCAGGGAGCCTAGATCAGACGGAAAATAGGTATAGGGAATTGAGTGGCTTTCCTCAGTGGTGGCTCTAGAGCTGATGCCTAGAGAAGTGGCAGCTGGCCAAAACTGCTTTGGTCTTTATTTTAGGGCCAAGCCAGGAGGACCAGGATCTGTTATCCATGTGCTTTATGCCATACATTAAATAAATAAATGTAGAACCAGGGTGGGGCAACTGCACTTTTGAGCCACCATCCTAGCTCATATGTGGTCTGTTCCAAACCTACCAGAGCCTCCTTTAACCCTTGAGACACTTCCTTAATGACAACTGGGATTGCAGTTGTTGAGTGAAGGGGTCACATTGGCATCTCACTTAATGACCTCTTTGCTTGACAACCAAGATTTCAGAGCCAAATATGATAGTCAGTAAAGGACTACCAGTATTGTCTACAGAACCCAATCCACGAAATGGAAAGAAAAAATGTAATTCCCAGCATGATACAGACAATATCAAGATTAAAATAATTATTTTCTTTCCCATTTTACCTTTTACTCTGTAGCAGGACCTACTATAAGATCATCTTGCAGTAACTATGTGAGATAACTTACCTCCAAGTTCAGGCAATGTGGTCATGTATGTTCTATAAAGCAGCGGCAATGCATCATGGTTAATATGAAAATGAGGTAGATGAGGAATAAAATCATTTCCAACAAGAAAGCCCATTAAAATCCAGTCATCTATTATTCTTTCAATTTCATATGGAAATGAAATCTTGTCCTGATAAATAAATGTTGATACAAATAATTAACTAAATGTATAAACCTTTAGCAACTTTCAACAACTTTTAGCAAATTCACTCTTACTTACTTTAACTGATGAAAATTCATAGTCAATATATTCTCTCATTAATGATAAGTGCAAAAGATGAAAAGTTGTTTCTTCTGGGGCACTTGCTCTGTAAATTATTAATACAGTTCAGTAAGCTAACTATAATTTACATTTCATAGATTAAAATGTGAGTGTTTAATACTGAAGAAATACAGTGTTCTCAGTTATTTAGCAGTTTTGCATAACTTCCTTTGCCATCATTTAACAATTTTTCAGCACATTACCTTTGTGATTTTTTGCCACCAAAACGGACCTCTTCTCTTAAAAGGGAGAAGTGTGGGTCATGACTTGTCAGTCCAAGCATTATCTATTAAAAGAAGTAATTTAATAGAACCAATCATTTTAAAAAATTGATCAATAACGAATGAGTTATTCTAGAAGCTTATTATACCCTGATATCAAAAGATCTCATTGACATTCATGAGAATAACATTGCCCCTTTCCACAATGGATACCATAGTATAAAATAAACCGCTTGCATAATGCATACAACCCTACAAAATATCAGGCAAACCGGTGAGAATCCTGTGTGCAAAATAAATCCTTGCAACCTAAAGAGACTCTTTTTACCACAACTATTGGCATTTATAATCAAGAATCTTATTTCTTACTTTTTTTTCAAATAAATCATGTTTACATGTAAACATACCAAGTCAGCATCTAAACCATAGAGACAGTGTCTTGTGTTTGGATCATGGTCAGGCTTTGTTTTTTCTGATCTAATAAATTCCATAATTTTATGTTCTCCTTCTCCTGGTGTCTGAATGAAAAGAAAAAACAAATTAATAAATGTTGAATTAATAACAATTAATTTAAGAAGTCTTATAAAGGTAAATAGTAACCTCATGGCCTGATAAGTAGACAGTTATGCCTTGCCAAGATTTTTCTGTGGAAATCTTCATATTTACAAAATACTTCAGATGTTCGTGCAACCTGGCCATAAATTCAGTCCCTAATAACAGAAATCTAAAAGTTACATTTTCATTCACTAAAATCTAAAAAATATTTATTCAAATACCATGGAAACATATTTCTTTAAAAAAGATTTCACAATTTTTAACAGTACTAATATTTGAATTTATGTTAAACATGTACACAATTATAATATAAATATAAATGTGAAGTTAAACATACTCTATTACATTACTTAAACTATTTTCTGATTTCAGGAAATACAACCTCCTTGGGACTGCATCTCCTCCATTAGAAATCATCTTAATCAGAAAAAATAGTTTAGTTTGACACACGTAATGGGGCAGTATCAAAACAAGATTATTCAGAAACACAGAATCCATATATATGGAAATTGAGAATTTGCTTATTAATTGGTTTTAGTATAAAATGGAAGTACTTAATTGAAAAGAAAAACAGTAAATAAAGAATAACAGTAAAATGTAGCTTGTAATTCATGCTGTGTCATTATTCCAATGGCAAGGGAATAGGGGTAGGAGAGAGGGCATTCTATAACAGAGGTACCATACTGTTTAGTTTGATATCTGTAGCCTCTGATATATTTGAAAATCACATTCTTTTATTTTAAGGGAATGATAAAATTCTCATGAAAATAAGAAATAAAAAATGAAGAAATTCAAAATAATGTAGCAAAATAACATAATTCCCTACCTGGTGTAATGCAATTAGAATCAAATCTGGATTCAGTTGGAAGAATTTCTCCTTTTTCTAATGCCTTCTTAATTTTGTCTTCTGCTTCTCTTGCTGACCTATAACAATACTTTGTAGTTTAGTGCTGCAATAATCTGATGGCTACATATGTATTATAATCTCACAACAATTCTGTAGAGATTATGGTAGAAATATCTTGGGATTACAGATAGACTTTGCAAGAGAATACCACTTGCTCACACATAATTTACAATTTCCTTAGCAAAATAAATATAATAAAAGTTTTATATTATTTAACTTTCATTACTATATAGCTACAAAGTTGCCTGGCATAGAACAGTTGGCAACATTGTTAACATTGAATCTATATAGATAAAATCATTCAAGGAGTTGTGAAACAAGTCCAACATCTCCACCTGAATTGAGAGTAAGCCTGGGGGTTGCTTGGCAGGTCTCTGATAAAAACACTTAAAGAATCTTACTGACAAAGACGAAATAGACAATCTATATTATTTCCTATATTAGACTACAAAAGGCATACCATAGCTTACAAAGGCACCACCATTTTGAGGGACCAGAGCTGAATACAGCCCCAGGAATCTGAAACTATCATTCTAATATAAAACATAGGAGAAATTAACATATAATTAAGGCATAATTATACATTAACTGTATGTAATAAATGAAACTGGTTTTAGTCAGTCATCAACATAAATTAAACTATATCAGGTCTCCATTTTGTTAACATGCATTTTGAAAAGTAGGCCATGAAATGCCAAAAAGGTGCATACTCTAATGAAAAATGACTGGATGAAAATACTTGATGATTCAAATGTAGTTGTAAAGTGAAATGTCACATGCCCATGCAGACGTATGACATTCATTCTGTCTGCAATCATTAAGCAAATCACTGCAGGTCATTAAATATGATGTCATATGACAACTTGCAACTTCCTGCTGGCTTCCCCACTGAGTTCACTTTTCAAAATTTGATCGTGAAGTTTGCAAATGGGGATCATGTGACTGTTCAACTGTTGTAAATGCACACCAGATACCAAGCAACTGCATTATGATCACGTGACTATGGGGACACTGCAATGGTAGTAACTTCGAGGACCAGTTGTAAATCTACTTTTTCAGCACCACTGTAACTTTGAGCATACCTGAATGAGTTCAATGGTCAGTAAGCAAGGATCACCTATACTATCTCCCCCTACATGGCTTCCCTTCAGAAAGAAATGATTGGGTTGAAGGCCAGCACCACTTATTCCCCCTTAGGTTTCCCTTTGGGACCAATGGCCAGGGAAGGCAGTTTGTTACCAAGAGCAGGAAACATTTCTAAAGCTCCATAGTTTTTCCAGAAAAAAAAAAGATAGCATTGAATGAGCAATCCTACATTCACTCCTATAAATAATCACAAGACTATGAAGAATCAAGCATATTACATCAAAGTCTGCAGGAAGTACAAAGAGACCAGTGAAAACAATAAATGAAAAACCCATTTTATGTACATACCTAAAACGTCTGCCACGTTGCTGGTTCATTTTTGCTCTTGGAGCTACTCCATCAACTGCCATGAAAAAAACTTTTCTTGGTTTAATAATGCGAAATAAAACTTCTAAATAGTGAAATATATCCGCAAAGATCTTATCTTCAGAGATTCGGAAATGAACATCATCATCATTAGGATGTGAACATTGATGAATAATGCCATTCATGTCCAAATATAAGTTGTCAAATTCTGGAATCTAGAAAACACATTAAATATAGAAGTTTAAAACTTGTATAAATACAAGTTTTAATTCAGTTAAATTTCTTCTATGAAAATTGTACTTTGCATTATCTAATTTCATTTTATATCTCTATTTGGAAAACACATATGCTAATATTCAATATATTCTGCTTATAAGAGGCCACCTAAGTATCATAGAGACATATGTCCTGTCTTCCATGAAAGTTTTGATTAAAAATAAAATTCAGAAACTGCTAAAAATAAGCTTTTTACTGTTAATATTCTGTAGTGATTACATTAACTTTAATTCTAAACACTTTCATTTTTTAAATAGTACCAGAACTTTTCGAAAAACGCAATACATAGATCCATATTTATTTTTTATATGGATTTTATATGGCCATCCACTCATTTTCAGTAACTCTAGGCATCTTACAAACAATAAAAAAACCTATTATAAAGAGAGTGAAAACA
Source organism: Grayia smithii (assembly GCA_032468115.1). Lineage (NCBI taxonomy): Eukaryota > Metazoa > Chordata > Lepidosauria > Squamata > Grayiidae > Grayia > Grayia smithii. Next base: position 8,230 of record JANHFM010004933.1, on the reverse strand, counting down.
ATAACCCCCCTCAGGTGACAACAAGCAATTAAACAAGCCACTTAATGGGCTCCATCCCACTTTGGTTTTCCAAGCCCATTTGCAAAACCAGAACTTCAGGGCCTTGTGAAAGAGTGTCAAAGTAGGAGCCAGTCTAATCTCCATGGAGATGCTGTTCTAAAAAAAGAGAGCCATCATGGAGAAGGGTATTCTGGATCTCACCAGATCTACCTCCTTAGGAGAGGAAACCTGCAACAATATTCCCTACCTTCCTGCTCTGGTGTTTCAGATGGATGTAACTGGAAAGAGAAGGTCCTTCAGATAACCTGATCTCAAGACATGTACGGCTTTAAAGGTGACAACCAGCACCTTGAATTGCACACAGAAGCAAATCGGCAGCCAATGCAGCTCCTGCAGGAGAGGTGAAACCTGGGTCTGCACAAAAACAAATAGGCCACTGCATTTTGAACCAAGTGGAGCTTCCAGATGCTTTTCAAGGGCAACCCCATGTAGAGCACATTGCAATAGAGAGGTGACTAGGGCATGAATGACTGTGAGTAGGGATTGTTGGTCCAGGAAAGGGTGTAACTGGTGCAAAACCTGCAGTTATACGAAGGCCCTCCTGGCCATGATTGCCACCTGCTCCTCAAGCAGGAGTCATGATTCCAGGAAAACTCCCAAATTGCTTACTGGATCTGTCTGGGGCAGTGGGCAGGTTTTACACCCATACAAGACCAGAGATGACAATTCTCCATGGACCAAAGAATCCCAACTCAGAGCTACTCGGTCTTGCTAGGGTTCAGTTTCACCTGTTGCTTCCCATCTAGCCCTTAACAGCCTCCAAGCATTACTACTTAATTTGAGATAGTCCAATTCAAAACATTTTGCACACTATTAACTTGCAAAACCTTACAATGTAAAATCTTAACAAATAGCACAGAACATTTTAGAATTTCAATATCTGACTGAAGCATATCTCTTACCAGAATAGTCAAAGTCTTATAAGAGTATTGAGTATTGAGACAGGTTTCAATTGTGTTTTGCTGATTAAGATGCAAGAAACACAACCCAATGATAGTTACACCTATTAATTTGCTCATTACAAACTTATTAGAGATGCTGAACTTCACAATATGTTCCAAATATTTGCATATGTAATACAATTAAGGGGCAGTGCTAAATTTTAATAACACTAACCCATGCTGGAATCTATGCTTTGCTATAAAATAATTGAGTTATCATTCAATCTAACCTTGTGCCCCTAGACACACAGGTGTCCACCAGGCTTTTGACATATTCTTGTTTGACATAACATATTCTTGTTAATTTGCCCACCTAATTTGGTCAGCTTTCACTGGGAAACAAAAAGAAGTTTCACAATTATTGTTTCATTTATGGTGAGGATGATTTTGAATTACTGTGCTACTTCATGTATTGGCAGTGAAGAGAGTAATATTGAAAGTTCATCCCTTTTCTTGTGGAAATGGGCTTAGGAATCATTATTGCACCAAGAAGGGCAATATAGTATCTCTCTATAGGCTTGTATATGGGTGAAAACTATGCATATGAATTTCCTCAGAAATATATATATGTGAATAGCTAGATTTTCATATACATTAAATTATAATGCAGCTGGTTTGCATCTGAATGAACATTTTCTAGGAACCCTGCTCATACGTACAAAAACTGCATGTTCCCAACAAAAGATACAGCATGACATATCACATGCCTTAATTTCTAAAAGGTTATCTACTGTGGCCCACCAAATTATATATGACTAAAATACTACTCATCTTCCCAAAAAGCACAATCCAAATATTTTATTTTATTATATCCAAAATATAATACAGCAAATATATAGAAACATTTAATAATGAATATACAAGTGTACATAATTTTTATGAACTCATCATGCTTTGCTTTACCATTTTAATATCAAAATATGTAAATACTTTAACCCATACAAAAAGTATTAAAATAAAGCAAAATAACAAAATAAGGAGAAAAGATATTAAAAACTCCTTACATTAGATCATGAGAATCATAGGCACAAAACGTAACACAAAAGGCACTTAAAGTATGTAATAGCGTGAAACAGTGATCTGTGTTTATTTAAAAATTATTTGAGGATTTACATTTTGAAGTGATTAAAGGAAAAGGCAGTAGGCATACTTTTTCAGGTCAAAAATGTTCTATATAGGTAGTCCACAACCTATGACCACAATGGAGCCCAACATTTATGTTGCTAAGTGAGAAATTTGTGAGATAAATAAGTGAGAAAGAGTAGTGGTGCACTGGTTAGAATGCAGAATTGCAGGCTAACTCCTTGCTCACTCCAGTTCAATTCTGAGTGGCTCAAGGTTGACTCAGCCTTCCAAGGTTGGTAAAATGAGGACATGAATTGTTAGGGCAATATGCTGACTCTGTAAACCACTTAGAAAGGGCTGTAAAGCACTCTGAAGCAATATATACTAGTAATTCTAAGTGATATTGCTATTCCTCTTTGTTGAGTTTTGTCCCATGTTATGACTTTTCTTGCCACATTTGTTAAATGAATCACTGCAGTTAAATTAGTAACATGGTTGTTAAGTGAATTTGGTTTTCCCATTGACTTTGCTTGTCAGAAGATCACAAAAGGTGATCGTGTGACCCCCGGACACTCCAACCATCATAAATGTGAGTCAGTTGTCAACATCCAAATGTAAATCATGTGACCATGGGGATGTTATAATGGTTGTAACTATGAAAAATTGTCACAAGTCACTTTTTTCAGTGCCGTTGTAATTTTGGTCACTAAATGACCATTGTAAGTTGAAGACTACCTGTACTTGAATGAGAATCAATAGGAAAAAAACAAAATAAGTCTGCACAATATTTCCATTTAGAACTGTACTTTTAAAAATATTTTTTTAAATCTAAATTTTATCCATTATTTTTATTCTGTACTGGCATAATAAAACTGACAAAATGAAGAAGCTATATATAAACTAATTTATCTTGAATTAAACTATATCTACCAGCACTAGGGTTGTATAAAATCATTACAAACTACAATGGCTTATTTTAGAAACAATATTTCTCTGAAACAAAGTGCACTGTCTTTAATCTAGTATTTTATTTTACATTGGTTTAAAGCAGGACTGTTTAACTGAGATGCCCTCAGGAAAAGAATGTCAAGCTAGGAAGCAAATAATAACTGATAATACTGTAACTGTATGACACTGCACTTAGCTAAATTCATACAGCACTCATATGCCAGAATCTATTAATAGTATTATGCCTTAGCACAATTAATTATACCTTATGCAAACTATTCCTAAACTGTGATTCAATAGAAATTTCACAGAATTACTTGTGTTAATTCTGCTAGTTAGGACTACAGTATTGTTTGTTTCCCTCTTTCTCAGCATAACCACTTGTATCAATGTTCTTCATTCTTTGTTTTGAATTCTTTGTATGCCTTTCAATTGTTGGCCAGTACAAAAGAAACTATTGAATTTTTAATGGAACAGACATGAGGAATGCTACATTTTCCCAACCTGTCGCACATTTTCAGCAATCTACTCTTCTTCCCCAAGTCTGTTAAAAAGATAAAGTACACCACGATGCGATGTGCTTTATAAATGCGATTTAAATTTTAAAACAATACTAATAAGAGGAGATGTAATCTCCTTAAACAGGCTATTGGGCTAAAAAGGAAAAGAAAATATTTCTAATGACGTAGAGAGTTTTTCCTACGACACCATGAAGCAGAACTGAAAATAAGTTGGCAGGCGCCAGACACCTACAAATAAGAGCCCGCCACTTTCTTCTGCGCGGCTTCCCGCACGAAATGAAAATTACAAGGTCGCTGGGAGTTTCACAAAACTCTTTCCAGACCCGCGTTTGTTGCCAAATGAGAAACCGCCGCTGACATTCGCAGTTAGGGGTCAAAGACACCCGAACAGAAAGGAAAAGTTGAAATGTGTTTAAATATTAGTAAGCTGTAGCCTTTCTCTGGGGATCACTTCTGTTCTCCACCAATTTTTCCTCTCCTGAAAAAAGAGAAAGCGGCCTGAAACCCTTAGCCCGGGTAAAAGAAAAAAGAAAAAGAAAATGAAAGGACTGCCAGCAAGTCAGGAATCCAAAATGGTATCTCCGCCACGGCGCTTTCCAGGTGGGGATCCACGCAACAATTCCAGAGGCAGGCGCGGCTTTATTGCCAGCCCTGCCCATCACACTAGAGGCCCCTCGCGAAGACGAAGAGAATCGCCCCGGGTGCGACGGCTAGGCAGCCTCTCAGCTTCCCTCTCCAGAGCAGGGAAGCGCAAACCGCAGCTGCTCACCTGATGCTCCTTCACCACCTGACTGAGGCAAGGATACCGCTCCGAGACCCACCGATAAAACTTCGGCACCCCCATAGCGGCCGGCTTCTGCCCTTCCTCTTAGCTACCTCCCGCAGTCCACTCGGACCCAAACAACCGCCTTTGCTACCTTTCCTCTCAGGCAAAGCGCTTCCTTCCGCCAAGGCCCCAAACCATAGAGCGGGCCTCAGCAGAGCGGACGACTCAGCGTCGGAAATTAAAGGCGGCAGGCGGCGGCTGCGCACGCTTCTTATTGGACGTTGTGAGAATTGCAGGTTTGCAACCAACCTGTATCGGCCAAAATTTCCCCTTGTTACAGTAGTGGCAGGTGGTGGTTGAGAAAAAGTCGCGAAAAGTAACTTTTTCGGTCCCTAGATTGCCATCAGACAATAGGACAGAGGATTTTTTTTTTTTTAAATCCCCTTGAAAGACCATAATGGGACTAGGGGGAAAGGTGGAATAAGAGGACGACCAGCAGCAAGGAAACGAATAAGTAAAATCAAACTAAATAGGAAATGGATTCGTGATGAAACATTTAAGCTTCTCTTAATATGCTAGGAAATCGGCACCTAACTAGCAGCAATCAATATACAATATATTAGAGATGAAGTTGGCAAGCAGAGGAAGGTAGAAATGGGAAGGTCTTCTGGCCCTAGCTGGGGAGGGATTGGTAGAGGTGAAGCAGGAGAGGTGAGGCTGGTTGCTGTACTATTGAAATAGTGGGAAAATGGGTATTTTTCACAACCATCTAACTCCAATTGCGTGTTGTGTGTCATATATAACCAGTTATTGGGTGCATGGGAGAATGGGTTATGAGGTAGCTGAAGTATGGTAGGAAAGTGCCTGGGCCATTCTAGTTCCAACCCCTTACCAATCTTAACCCAAATTAGGCAACCAAATTGCTGGACATGCCAGACTTAAATTGGTGCTTTTTGAATAGTAGGTTGGTAATAAATCCAGCCTTTATTGATGTCTACACTGTGGATGAGAAGGCATTGCTTGTAAGTGCTGCTAAGAGCTGGCTAGATAATGAGCCCCTCTCTCCAAGATGGGTCCAGGAGTTTCATGTCTTGCTTTATTCCTGTCCCAAGGAAGAAAGGTTTTAGGGCAGTTGTGTGCTGGGAGATTAGTCCTGGCTATTGTGAACACTGTTTGGCACAGTGTTCGGGATGTAAGGTTAAGCTAAAGGAATAAAATGGAGTTGGTGCTTTTGTGCTGTCCTCAGAGGTATGGCAGTATCCCTCCCTGAATGGCTTGATTTTACGGATATGGATTTGCTCAGACGATTGGTACTGGGTAATTTTAACCTTTTCTCGCTGAGATTGGAGGTAATTTGGGAATTTATTTTTGCAGTGGCACTACAGACTTATTAGCCGCTCAATCTTTATATTAGACCTAGTCCTAACTTTGGAAATGTGAAATGGGTTCTGGAGAACATCAGTAATGATGGGGTTAACCAAGACTACAACTATTGTAAAGAGAGCTGTCCAATTAAAATAGCTCACTCGGAGTATCTGATGAATCACAAAGATTTCCAGAGATCGCTTGGATAGATGAATAGAAATGAATCCTTTAGGAATCCTATGGGGCATGAGAGAATTTACTTCCTTTTCCCTTTCACTGATTCTATTAGGCTATTATACAGAGTCTTATTTCAGTGGAAAGACACCAGCTAGAAACACAGATGTGGATTTTAATGTACCTTAAGTGCAGTAACATGATTAAAAATGAAATTATTCTGGAGGAAATTAGTTTAACTGGAAGTGAAGCCAATTCTTATTTTAATAGTTATGCAATGCTTCAGACTTACTCTCTCAAAAGTGCTTTGGGGCACATGGGAACATAAACATTGCACCTACAATACCTGAAAAAGATGCTTATTGTCCATTTCTTCCTAATCCTATAATTTCTCCTAATGATGATATTAAAAGTTGAATGGATACGACTATTATAATATAGTTAGCTTCAGTGTTCACCATATCTTATCTAAAGCATTATTTCTAACACTGGTTAACACTTTTAAGGATTCAAACAAATGAATTCCAGGCTTTAGTAGAGATTGACTGTAATCTTCAGATACCTGAAAAAATGTCACAGAAGACTATTATCAGTTGTGCTGAAATACAGGACAAGAATATTTATTTAATTTCTGGAAGTCAGATTCCAAATGAATGCCTAAAAACTTGGTTAACAGCAACAACTATTTGATAGTGGAATGAAAGACGTGATGTTTTCATTCAAATAATTTATTCTACTGAAAAATAGGATCCTACCCATAGAATATAGTGAGATAGATGCAAGTAAGCAAATACATTCTTAAAGGATCATAATCATAATAATAATGGAGGTTAGTCTGCATATAGCTATAATAAAATCAATATGATTAATGTTTTGGGTAAAGTACAACTGTCTTTAATAACAATAATAGACATATTCTTTAGGTGAAAATTATTCTAAGAATAATTCTCAGTGAAGTATTCCCTTTCTCATTCATTATTGTTACATTGAAAGATTTAATATTTGAACCCACTGAAATCTAGTCTTTCTCCTTTCTTAAGTATGTAGACCAGTGGTGGGTTGCTCCCGGTTCGGGCCAGTTTGCGCGATCCGGTAGCAGTGACACTGTGATGTCACTGAACCAGTTCTCCGCGACCGGGAGCTAGGCCCATCCACGTGCCCGTACTTACAATTATCTGCGTTCCATGCACTCCACGCATACGCAGAACATTTTTTTGAGGTTTTTTCCCCAAAAAGTTACTGCGCATGTGCAGAGCGCGTGTTTGCAGCATGCACGAGCGAAGCGAGCGGGTGTGCGCCGTTCACACGCAAAGCACGTGCATCATCAGAACTGGTAGTAAAGGTAAGTAGAACCCACCCCTGATGTAGACCAAATACAATTTTTCTACTTTAATAGGAATCTGAGGCCCCTCTATTCCTGATTTTGTATTCAAATCATCCTAAATGCATTCACTTTCTGTAACACGCACACGCACACGCACACACATACACAATCACACATACAGTAATTAGGACTGTGAGCAACATAGCTCAAACTTTATTTTACTGTATGATTTGCAATGTAATGTTGAAATGGTTTGGTTAAGTAAGAAAATGAAATAAGGATTGAAACCAAAACAGCTTTGTGATGGAAGAGTAAAGGAGATGAAAGGAACTTGAAGAATGACAATTTTATGTGAGTAGAGTTAATGAAATCCTCAAAGAATGGCAAGATGTTTAAAGAAGAAAAAACTATACAAAGTGGTACATTGTCACAGTAAAAATAAGGACAAAAGGAATGGGAACATATTGTGTAATTCTATACTATTTTTAAACTGCATTTATTCTCATCTGGCTTACCCTATTATACATCCAGTATCTTTAACATTCCTAGCTCAAAGATCTACTATTGTATTAATAAGCTTGTGGAAACAGCATTGTGATAAACAGAATAACTTGCATTTTGTAACCAATTTTTTTACTGGAATAAGTTCTATAAATAGAATTTCTACTGTACCAGTGGAAACAGTATTTATATACAATATAAACACTTAAACACTGATCTGCATTAGCAGAATTTACTAACGTTTTTTAAAAAAACAATGTCTGCAAATGACAGCATATCACATATATGGTGCCCAACCAAGATACATCTGACACAGCAAGTTTTCATCAGTTGAATCTTGAATAAGATGGTGAACATGTCCTTCAATTGACAATGGTAGGCCCTTTACCCTGTTCCTATTTTTTATTACACCCTGCAGCCGCTGCTCTATATCTTGCACATGAGTCTTGGCCTGAAAAACAAAAAATGATCTACATAAGAAAAAGATGTCATTAGAATAGAATAGAATAGAATAGAATAGAATAGAATAGAATAGAATAGAATAGAATAGAATAGAATTCTTTAT
>JANHFM010004932.1:73664-88548 GCA_032468115.1 Grayia smithii | reverse complement strand
GCGTATAAGACGACCCCCCACTTATCTGAAGATTTTAATGGGTTTAAAAGTCGTCTTATACGCCGGAATATACGGTATATTGGCTGCCTGTTTTCAGTTTTAAATATCTGTCTTCTATACTTAACCACCAAACCCTCAAATTAATTTTTTTAAAGGATTTCTCCATCACCTCTCTGCATTTCTCAAACTGAGGTTACTGTATTTCGCTAAAATGTGCATTTGCCATGTGAATATAACCTTTTCATGTCTACAGTATTGAGAGTAAAGAATATAAATACAGTAATCTTTTAGAACATCCATATTATATCTTCATGCAGTTTAGAAACACAAAATAAAATAGTTGTTAATGAGTCTTTTCTCTAATGATTCTAACAATATCATACTAAGGAGATTCATCAGCTTAGTTAGGAATCTGAAAGGTTTCCAAGGTAGCAAAGATTTTGCTAGTTCCATTTTCTGAAGACTATCACAACAGAGACATCTTGTAATCAATATACTTTGCAAAATTGTTATATATCTGTGACTGGTTATTGCTGAGTACACAGTGTCTTAAAAAAAACCAGGGGGTTTTGCACTCAGAAAGAAAATACTAACTATAGTTTTTGGCATCCCAATTATTTTAGGGGTAATTTGAAATCAATAAAAAGCCCTGGTCAGCCACAAAATGCATTAGTTGCCACTTGCACGTCAGTAAGTACCATAGTAACTTTGAATCTTTCCAAAAATTATTGGATAAAACAGATAAATCACTCAATAACATATATTTGATCAATGACCAACAAAACTTAAAAGAACAAAACAAAAATAGACTCAACTAAATAAATACAAAAATATACTAACAGCTAGCAAAATAAAGATCAGCTATTACCCTGAACAAATTTTAAGATATAAATGCAAAAACAAGTTGGTAAACCATATAAAATATTCTCAAAGGCTAAATGTAAAAGAATGGATTGCTCACCTTGAAGTCTTAGTCTAGCTGTATCCAGAGGAAAAAATACTGTCATTGCTGTCACACTACCCTAAAACATTTAGCACAAAAAAATTAACTATGTAGAGCATGCAGATTTTTTTTGCAAATCTACAATGACCTACATTAAATCAAATAGGTTTATTGCAGACGTTTGAACAGGTAAAGTAAAATATCCAATAGTAGAACTATTACACACATCTGTGCGTGTAGCAGAAAAACAATGACTAAAATAAGATCTAAAATAAGAACATATATAATAAAATAAAAATATTGCTATAAAAGTGATAAATAAGTAACCAGACTTAATTAATGGTGCAGCATATTGTGCAGGAAATAGCACAAAACTGGGCAAATCAGGAAAATATTTTTAAATCCTTGCCTGAAAGAAAGCTACATCAAACATTATGAAATATGGCAATGAAAAAGCTTCCTGTACATGAATTCACTTTCAACTTAAACTTTGTGGTTCTGACCATTGCTATGAAAATATTTATTTTAAAAAATCTGCATACATCTGTCCATTAAAAATGTGGTTCACAATAAATTAAAGTTCAGTTTGATACTGTACCCATTTGAAACAGAGATTTTATGCATATTCCAGGCACACTGAAATAATTTAATATTTATATTTTATTTACAACTTGCTATAGTACAGTTTTGATAAGATATTTGGGTGAAGCACAATATTGATATATTATACACAATCTATCCCTGAAGCATTCTATCTAAAGTTTTAACATTAATCTTTATTATCAAAGAAGGAAAGGAGGAATTAATACAAAAATATATTGCATTTCTAGTATATAGAACAACTATATAGTTTTTGACTCATTTGTTTAATCATATCTATTTACTTTTAGAATTGTGTGGCAAACAGATCGCATTTTAGATAGTATTTCAAAACTATTAGGTCATAGTTATGCAAAAATATTGGCAATAAAAAAGATTCACTAACTTTTAAATATTGCTGTATAACATCTCTACAAAAGCAACTAGATATGGTCTAATTTCTTATTTGGTTATCAAAACTATTCAGACAGGTAAGAAATGTGAAACTTATTTAGCAACTTGTTAATCTTTAATCCATGAGCCAGAAGACAATGAGCACATGAAATAATTTTATGGCATTCTCATTCTTGTTCCACTTATGCAGGTCTAAACAAGTTATAATAGAATGGGTAGATAAAGACTATTCACATTTCACATGAAATCAGTCTTGAACTATTATTTTTTAACTGCTTTCCTGGACTGCGCAACTACCCTCACATATAAACAGATATAAAATCCAAGACAATCTATTTGTATAATTGTGTAATCTAATTTCTGTGTATGGAAGAAGAGTCTTACAACAGTCAATACAAGCCTTTTCTTTCCTTCTTTTTATCCAGTAACACCCTCCCACACCTTTACGACAGCATGAGTAGCTGGGCCACACCTGTGCTCCAAGGGAAAATGTCTTCAGTATTTAGATATGGGTGGATACTGTATTTTGAGATGGACAATTGCAATTATTTGGGACAGCAGAAGAAATTAAGGTTGCACGTGAAAGAGGAAGAAATGCCAGACAAAGAGGGGTAAATGTCAGTGTGGGAGAGGGGTATGTGGAATTCAGACTCAAAAGTAAAAACACTGACAAGTAACAACCATCCAACAGCTGATAAGGAACTTTTCCCTTCCTAGCAAAAAATTATAAGATGCTTAAGTCCCGTAAGAAGTAAGGATGGTAGCAATTGGTACTTGGCTGAAAATATTGAATCGTAAGCCAGCAACATCGCCAGCTATTTTTAATGTACCTAAAGATTGGTTAAGAGGTGGCTATAATTGCAACTAAGGAATTTGCCCAGCAGTGTCTACAGCTGAGAGAGCAGCCCAAAATATAGCTAACCACTGCAATATCTTTTCACAGATATAAGTAATTCAAATCTGTATGTAAAGGAGAAGGGGGGAAGAGAGCAAGGATTTTATGAATATTCATAGAAGCCATATGTAAAAATCCTTAGAAATAACACAAAATATGTAAAAATAAGGTCATAGGTAAGAAATAAGGAAGTATCATACATTCTGTTTAAGGATCACTGTGTTCTTGTGTAAAAAAAACACCCCTTGTAACAAAAGGAAGAAAAATTATACCCCTTTTTTGGATGTAGCATTTACCAAAAAGAACTCATCATAGTGGATGACATATGATAATGACAACATGCTTTAGTTAGAGTTCTGAACTTACTCTAGTAGAAAAGCTTATAATACTGTGAATACTGTACCCGATTATGTTTTTAATCTGGACCACTGATAATAAAGTGATGTACCATCTATGTTGATTTTTGAATTGTACACTACATATTTTATTACAATGATCCAGATATTAAAAGTCATAACTATAATCCATTTGATCTGCAAACTGTTTGCAGTTTGATTGTTGTATTAGTGATATATTAATATATATTAATAAAAAATCTTTTTAACAGGCATATTGATGAAGTGTATTAAACAGGTAACCCTAGAAACTATTAGGACAAAACACTAAGAGCACTTAGATTTATGTACTGCATCACAGTGCTTTATAGCCATCTCTAAGCAGTTTACAGAGTCAGCATATTGCCAACAAACTTGGTCCTCATTTTACAGACCTCAGAAGGATAGAAGTCTTTAACCTTGGTACAAAAGTTCCTAGACTTTTTTAAAGAAATGAAGAATAACAACAAAAATTCCCATAATACTGAACCTTTTTCTATTCAGGTTATAGACCTGAATTCTTGAAGAAAACCTATATGAATGCTAAGTGTTGGCACCAATTTGATAAGATATAATCCTCAATGGCTCTGAAGAGAAACTAAAGTACAGTGAAATTACAAACAGAAACATTATTTTCTAGATGAGAGAATTTTAAAGTGGCATCTAAAATGAAAGCCAAATCAAATCAAACCACCAAGTCAAATGTCAGGTTCAGTAACAAACATTGGCAATCCTGACAAGACCCTAGTCATCGATAAACAGATTTGCAATTAGGCAAAAACAGACAAGCTAGTGGACATTTAATCCAATATATTGTACAATTAACAAAGGCATGTTTTATTTATTTATTTGTCTGTATCTTGCCTTATTAGTTTTACAAATAACTCAGGGCAGGGAAAAAAGTATACCTTGAAAGTATCAGTCTTCCTTTAAAGACTGTAATAAACGTTTGCATAGCATTTAAAGCTGAACTCATTTTTTATGAAACCATCCAGAACGAACATCTGCAGCAGTGATTTTATTGATAACCTGTGCTCTTCAAGCTCCTGTGCAAACGGAGCGTAACAGTAAATAATAAATAAGTAAATCACAAATACTTAGGATGACAGTTCAAACTAACAGGCACCCGCAGAGACAAAACTTAGGAGGACAGCTCGACTTCAAAAACTAACAGGAGTTTATTTTTCTAGCCCAGTGCACCGAAGGCAGGGGGAACAAGCCCCTCCATCTCCCTGCCTTTCTGTAATCCAGCCAAATCCTGTCCCCTCACTTCCGGGTCTTCCTCACACCCGCTTCCTCCGCAGCCAACTTACCACAGCTCCAGCCATGGCATGGACCAAGCTCTCGTAGGAGAAGACGCCGACCATAGCTGCACCTTTGGCAGGGCCCGAATGCCGCTGCTGCGATCTCCCCCGGCTGCATGAAAGAGAGCACAGAAATGGAGAGGCTAGAGAGGGAAGCAACGTATCCTCGGCACCACCCGCGGCCAAGCCGCTGCCGTACTACGTGACGTGTCCCTCACTCCGCCAATCACACGGCGGCCCTTACACGGATCGGGAAAGATGTGCGAGAGGAAGAAAGGCTGTCCGAGCTCGCGCCCGGTTTATCCCGCTCACACACACCCCGTTCCCCCCTCCCGAGCAATTTAAGTCCAACGACCTCGAGTTGTTCTCTTAGCGACAGTTTAGCCGTGTTTTCGTTGGTCAAACTTTGCTTTTTGAAAGTTCTGTCATACTGGCAGATGCGCAAAGCAAAATAAAGAGCTTTCTCAGAAGTTGTGGGTGCTTCATCATTGGAAATTTTCAAGAAGAGACTGGACAGCCATCTGTCAAAAATGGTATAGTCTCTTCCTTGAGTAGGGGGTTGGACTAGATGACCTAGTTACAAGGTACCTTCCAACTCTGTTATTCTGTTCTATTCCTCTAATGGCTTTGCTATTTGAAGAAGAGGTATATGTCTGACAATTGAAAATGGGTGGTCATTAGCAAAGGGAAGAATAATGCATGAAGGTAGGTCAAAATTGTGCCCAAGAAGGATGTATGTCATGTGGAATTTAAAGCCAAAAAAGAAAACATTGGAAAGACTACTTTAAAATCAAACCTGTTGTGAACAAAATAAGTGGGGAGGACAAAACCTGGCTCAAAATCAGTAACTGAGAGGAACCTTGGAGTCCTAGTGGACAATCACTTCAACATAAGTTAGCAGAGTGCAACAGCAGCCAAAAAGCAAATGCAATCCTTCGTTGTATAAACAGGCATAGAATCAAAATCACGTGAAATATTAATACCGCTTTATAAAGCCTTAGTAAGGCCACACCTGGAATACTGCATCCAGTTTTATTCACATTACAAAAAAGATGTTGAGACTTTGGAAAAAGTGTGAAGAAGATGATTAAAGGCCTGGAGACTAAAATATGATTTGGGTTGCAGGATTTGGTATTTGGCTAGTCTAGAGAAAAGGACTAGGGGAAACATCATAGCAATATTCCAGTATTTGAGAGGCTGCCACAAAGAGGGGATCAATTTATTTTCCAAAGCACCAGAGGGCAGGACAAGAAACAATGGATGGAAACTAATCAAGGAGAGAAGCAACCTGGAATTAAGGACAAACTTCCTAACAGTCAGGACAATTAACCAAGTGGAACAGCTTGCCTTCAGATGATGTGGGTGCTTCATCATTGCAGGTTTTAAGAAGAGACTGGACAAGTCACTTGTCTGAAATGGTATAGGGTCTCTGCTTGAGCAGGGGGCTGCACTAGAAAACCTCCAAGGTCTCTTCCAGTTCTATTTTTTGAATATTTGGTTTCATCCATCATGCTAAGTTACAATTTAACTTAATGTGATGTGAAAACAGGTTGGCTATGAAATTATAACATATTTCAAGACAGTCATGCTTGTTGTTGGTTACTGACTGTAACTGTAGCTAACCATGATTTGGAAACAAGGACAGATGATTTGATGCGGTTTCCTAGGTAATACTTGTCCAAGTTTCCAACCAATCTATATAGTTCCAAGTCAAGAATAACTAAAAAAGAGAGAAACAAAAAGAGAATTTGGTCAGACTGTTGAGATCTTGAGCTGGCTCTGTTGCTGATCAAATCTTGTGTGTGTGTGTGTGTGTGTGTGTGTGTGTGTGTGTGTTCAAAATGACTGTCATACTTACCTTTTTATACTTTTTTGTTACAGTCACTTTTTGTGAGATCGAAAGTTGTATAAATTTGATAAATAAACTAACAATGATTATCTTGTTCTTCTGCAAGATTGACTGTTTATTTCTGGTTCAATCAACAAACAAGGTTAAACCAAATAATGCTTAGTATCATTGATTGAATCAGGGATATGTATAGTTCTATTAACCAGATTAATTAACCATAGTTTTGAAATCCCTCAGTTCAAAGGGTCCCCAACCCCTGGGCATGGCCCATTATTGAACCATGGCCTATTTGGAACTGGGCCACGCGAGAGGCGGGACGGCGCACATGCGTAGCACAGTGGGCTGGTGTGCAAACACATGCACACTGGCCCATCGCTCACATGGCCCAGTTTCCCTCTCCCCCTGAGCTGGGCCACCAAGCCACAAAGGTTGGGGACCCCTGCCTTAGTTTGAAAGAAAGAGAAATCTGTCCTTAATGGGATAATTGACAATGGAAGCAAATGCTTCCTGACAGTGACATGGCCAAGTAATAGGAGAGGAAGATGCATGCACGTGATGAAAAACTGATCTAATGTTGAATGCAAGTAAAGCCACGTAGACAATAAAGTATATACCAATGACATATATACACTTATTCATAAATAAAAAATAAACAGAATGCCTGGATTATGGTTTTTGTATTACATTCAAATATTTTACATGGACAATGTCTTCTGCATGTTCATCTGGGGTCTCTAAGTCCATGACAGAAAACTGATCTATCAGGATTCTATCTACTCTGGATGTTCTTTTTGTTTTTCCCCTATTCCATGATTGCTAAACATATTGGACTTTTTTTTTCATTCTTAAAAAAATATTTAATCAAGGACCTTGGTATTTAACTGAGAAGTATATCAATATGTTCACTTCACACTCACAAACAACGCAAATCTACTGCACCCAGCCTTGGAGAGAGAATATGTTGATTTAAGTGCTGCCTTGCCTTTGTTAATCTACACAGTGTTTTTACAAGATACTGTTAAGAATAGGAAGTTTAGCAATGGGCTTGGAGTGAAAATGCAGTTTTCAATTTTGCAGAAACACTTAAAAGTGCATTGAAATCTGTCCTACCCTTTTGTCATTTTAAAGCAATACTTTTTTTAAAAAATTTCAATTTATATCCCGCCCTTCTCTGGAGACTCAGGGCAGCTTACAATTTCTTAAGCACAAATCAATGTACTTAGCCATAGCCTTCATTCCTTGTATATGCCTGGCTGCTTGTTAGGGCTTTTGCCCACCACCCCCTCAAGTGGCATTTCTACAAAGTCAGCTTATTGCCCCCAACAATCTGGGTCCTCAGTTAACCTACCTCGAAAGGATGGAAGGCTGAGTAAACCTTGATTACTTCTCTATACTGGAACCAAATTCTTGTTTAAGATATTATTTGGTTACTTCTATTCCCTTAGTTGAATGCAGGTGAAATATTTTTAAAACTTTTAAAAATAAAATTGCAGGCACCTACTTTGCCTTATTTTCTTTCTGCTTGGGCCGTTTTCCCAGAAAAGGTTGCTAATAAAACTGCAACCTTGATAAGTTTGGGGTGCCAAAGTGGGAGGAGAAGAGAGAAGACTTGTGTTTTGGAGCTAAGCAGTCACCAACAGAGTGCAGCAACCAAGATATTTTTACTTCGGGAAGGGAGGATGGTCCAAAAGAGAAGAAAAGAAGCATAGAATCCCATCAAGACAAAACACATATCACTTTTGTCTTTTTTTTTATAAAATAAAACATATCCTCAGCCCTTATAAGGAGATATAACCCCCCCCCCCCATCCAGGGTCCAGTGCTTTTGCATCTCTCTTTAGTCTGGGTCAATCTAACTGGGAAAAGTTTAAAAAAGGACTCTACTGGCAAGAAAGTATGGCAGGGTCATCTCAGACATTAGACCTCAAAGTCCTTTGACATTAAAAATGTCTCTGTTATAGTTAAAGTAGCTTGGGTAGAAAAGAAAAGTTGATTATTATGAACGTATGCCAGAAGAGATAGGATCTGGCTTAAGGAGATTGTTTCATATGCTATCCCTCTAATGCAGAGGCCAAGTTGTCATTTCAACAGATTTGGAGTGCTGGTCAAGAGTTACAAAATAAAATAGATAAATAAAACCCTGCTATAATTAACTGCAGTGGGCTCTGCATATTGCTAGGGGAACATGATACCAAGTAACGGTCTTAAAAAGTTGAATTCCCATGGACTTAAACACAAAATTGTGATGGACTGTTCTTTAATTGGTTAGTTCTGCATTTTTAAAATATTTAGTTAATGGTCCATGATTGCAGAAAATCTGTGAAACGCTGTGCTAGACCATTCTTGTTTTTTTTTAATATATATTTTATTGAACAGTTTTAAAAACAAAGCAAAATCTTTGACAATTTTTTCTCTTCAACAATTTTGCATTGGTAGACATTTCTTATTTCTCCATTTTTCCTCCCTTATTTCAGTTTATAAACCATTCTTGTTTTAACTGGGCACAATAACCATCTGCTTCAGCCAGATTGGGGCTGTTTTTATTGCTTTTAATTTGTAATTACTTCACATTTTGTCCTACTAATGTTGCTTATGTAAGTTTTTCTTAAACTCTAAGTGCAATTATTGTTTTGGTGGTATGTTTCTAATTATTACTGAATATTTTTTTAAAAAAGAGATTATAATATCAAAAAAGTAGAATACTGATACATTAATTAATAAATACGTTAAAACCATGTTGTGCATGTGTTTAAAATAAATTAAGCCATGTTCCTGATTTATCAAATACTGGGGCTAGTTGAAAATCTTTCATTTTCTCTAGACAATTCTTATCCCAGTTAAAATGAATAATCAACCTAAAACATTGTCCATATTTTTAAAAAATAATATGTTGTAGACTTCCATGATAATTTTTCAAGATTCACACTCCACAATCTGAATATTTAGTGGTATGCCTATCATGAAACCATCATGAAACAAAAAAGCAATGGAGAATCCTAGAGAAAACAGGCCAAATCCTGCCATTCTTGTGTTGAGAAATTGATCCATTTTTCATTCATTTTATAACTGTATACTTCACTTTTATACAAGCTGTTGACATTTAAAAGAAAAGTGAAGGATTTAACAACCTCATGGTAGAGAAATAGCTATATAGCACACAAATATAGGACAGACTGAGTTCTCACATTTGCCAACCTTGATACTAGCCAACTATTCTGGCTTAGCTCTTTAGAACTGTTTAATGTATGAAAATGAACAGGAAACAAGCTTTTTGTAAAACAAATCTCCCACTTCAGAGTAAACTACATTCCCAACAGTGTCTCTGAGTCCCACATAAATCTCAGCAAAATTCTCAGGAAATAATGCTAGGCTTGCAACCCAATGCCTTGCTTGCCTCATAGAAGATGGTTGTTTTATGGTTGGAGACAGTCAATTTAAGAGCCAGTTTAATATAACAGTTAAGGGCTATGAACCACAAAACCTGAGCACAAACCAGATGGGTGACTTTGGACCATCACTCTCATCTCAGTCCTAGATAGAAGAAAGCAAACCATTACTGAAAAATTGCTGCCAAAAAACTACAGGAACTTTTCTTAGACAGACAGACAGACAGACAGACAGACAGACAGACAGACAGACAGACAGACACATACACATACACACACACACAAACTGACTGGAAACATCAGAGTAATAAAGGGAAAGTTGGAGTTGGATAGTGCCTAAATTGAATTAAATAATTACAGAAATAAAACTAGGAGTCAGAAAAGTTTGGGTACCAGTGACAATCCATTATAGCCTATTTATTTATGATTGTATTTATAAAAATGTTTTACGTAATTGTTTGATTTGTACTTCTGTGAGCCGCCCAGAGTCTTTTGGGAGATGGGCGGCATATAAATATGATTAATAAATAAATAAATAAATAAATAAATTATGTGGTGTTTGCACTTCAGATGGGAAATAAGGAACCACCTGATTTAATAATCCAATTCAACAATGCTTTTCTTTTCTTCGAGGGAAAGAAAGAAGTTTAACCTTCAATATAGCAATATAGCAAACAAACAATATCATGTTTTTCTGGGCCAGGGTAAAAGGAAACCGACCCTGAAAAAACTTAATGGGAGGGAAACATAAATAATTGGACTTAATTGTCCTTTTAAATTAATTAAAATTAAACCAACTTAATTAAATACAGTAAAATCCATCATGTATTATTGTTGTTACTGTTTATTTATTATTATTACTATTTTTTCTAGCTTCTGTCACTGGGAAAAATTCAGTAAGCTTCTTAATATATTATCAAATATAGATTGGAAAATAACTGCTTTCTTTACATACAGTGATAAAACTTGCATCCATAAATAAATAAATATAAAAATACTATCTTTCAGATCTCCATGGAAATATAAGTTATTTTCCATTGTTAAATATAAAAATGTACCAATTATTTTATAAGAACACTGTAGTAAATAGGTTTTTTTTAAAAAAATAGAGTAAAAATTATTACAAAATAAGAAATATTTCATTAATTCCATCTACTTAATTCATAAGTGGAATTTAAAAATTATTGAAAGAACTAATCAAGCATAGTATCAGATAATGTCCCAAACAGGATATCTAAAACTGCAGAAGATATCATTTCATAGGATTGTATTACTTGAATTATTTGTTTTTATTATTACTTCTTTATAATTTTTATTTAAAAATTTACACAAGATTAAAAAGTGGTATCAACTAATATAAAGTATGTAAGAAAAAAGAACAAGAAAGAAAACAAAGAGAAAGCAAAAAGAGCAAAAATGAAAAAAAAACCCTGAAAGTAGAAAAGAAAAAAAGATATATAGAAATGGCTTCATATTTTTCATAGCGGTTATAAGTACAAATATATGTCAACATTTCTCTCTCTCTCAACCTACATCATATGTAGGTTTTTTTCCTGTAATCTATTCTGTCTAATCATCAAACCATAAATGACAAGTTCATTTTTTACATTTTTACAGAAAAAGTCCCCCAAAATCTTCCAGTCACCAGTAAATGTACTGTAGATATCTTTTTTCTAATAAAAGAAAGTGATTTCACCAAGATTTGTTAACTTAACCAACAATTCCTCCATAGTGAATAGTGAGACATCTCTGTACATACAGTAATCTCACTGCTGTAATCATATATTGAAATAATCATCCATAACTTTTTTCTTATTCTTTACTCATTAATTCTAAAAGGAAAAGTTTTGATTTCAATTGGATAATTGAATTTAACATTCAATTAACGATTCAATTGCTTTTCAAAATCCTCTGTATCAAAGTATGTATTGTATCCATTTTTTAAGTTGTTTTATTTGTCCTCCAAGCATCATAAAATGTCTATGTTGTTCACATTTTCAATATATGATATTGTTGAAGTGCTTTGATACATTCTGGATAATTTATCTGGTGTCATGTACCAGATTATGGCAGATTATTTTATAAAAATTATCTTTGAGATTCTAACACAATGAAAACTTCAACCCTTTTCACTACATATTTCCATTGACCCATTTCTATATTATAACCAAAGGTTTTAGCCCATTTTATCATACATTATTTAACCCGTTCTGCCTCTTTCAAATTTCAACACAAGTTTGTATGTTTTAGCAGTTACATGTTCATCAATGATACATAACTATACTTTAAATTCTTACTTTGCTCCATACCCTTTTATCTTTTTATTCATTTTAAATCTTTCAAATGGGAAAACCATCAACTGAATCCTTCTGCTCTTTTGATTTGATTTTAAATTCCCCTTGATAGTTTTCCAATAAATCCTAGTATACCAACCATTTATTTTTGTCTGCCAGTTCTCTTCTGTAAAATGCTTCTTGGATTTATATCTGCAAAAGTGTTTTGGAACACAATCTGAGTTTTTATCTATTCCATATTCTCAATATGATATATCTAAAAAAATATTTTTTTAAAGTCCACATTAATTTTAAGTTTATCATACTATAAATATCCATGTCATCCAAACCTCACTTTATGATCTTGTTTCTCCTTTCTCAGCAACATCCACTCTTTCATCCAGACCCAGCAACATGCAGCAAAATACAATTTCAAGTCTGGTAAACCCAATCTAGCACAAGCTAGAAGTATCCTTGTTACTATTGTATGTTATTTTCCAGATATGAAATAGCAAATACTAAATTTCTGAAGCAATATAAAGAAGATCCAGCTGGTAACACTTGTATATTTAACTTGTGGTTTGTTTCCTTGCCATATAAATTTAGATATGTTCTTTTTGTCATTTCTTAATTTATTGAATGGGTTCTACATGGATTGTAGATGTTACTATATTTCTGTTCTGCCCCCTTTTTTTCACCATTGGCCCCATATTTCTTTCTCTAACAGGTCTGCAAAATGTGCTAGAATCAGAGAAGCAGCTCTCCTGTTGTGCTTCATTCTTTTTCACTTTCATTTTTAATAAAGTGACATTTCTGCATCATAAAAAATAACCACTTTTTTCTTTCACATGTTTTTGTGCTGGATCTTCTTTATATTGTTATAGAAATTTAACTTTGGTGAGGGTATTTGTAATTTTTATATCTGGAAGATTACATACAGTAGGAATAATGATACTTTTCGCTTGTGCAATAATTTTAAAGAGTACTGTAATCCCCAATTAGCTTAGAAGCAAAAAGTGAAATAGTACCAAATCTTCCATTGCTCTCAAAGCTCTACCTCTCAGGACAGGAGTTTTGAATGCATAATTTGTCTATTTCCTTTTAAAAGTTTTCCTTCACTGAAGACAATGGGGAAAATTGATTTACTCAACTCAACCTAGTGGAAACCCTGCTCCTTGGGATAGGGTAGTTGGATATGGAGAATGGTGGAACTTGGAAGGTGATGATTTGGTGATAATGCATAAGCTTTGGATACCCAAAGCCCCAGGCTTCATTTGTGATCACCTCTTGGAAATCCTTGTATAGGACTATCATCAATCAGTGTAGACCACACTTAGATAGGATAGGATAGGATAGGATAGGACAGGTCAGGATAGGACAGGTCAGGTCAAGTCAGGACAGGACAGGACAGGATAGGATAGAATAACAGAGTTGGAAGGGACCTTGGAGATTTTCTAGTCCAAACCCTGCTTAGGCAGGAAACCGTACACCATTTCAGACAAATGGTTGTCCAATTTCTTCTTTAAAACTTCCAGAGCATTCACAACTTCTGGAAGAAACTTGTTCCACTGATTAATTGTTCTAACTGTCAGGAAATTTCTTCTTAATTCTAGGTTGCTTCCCTCCTTGATTAGTTTCCATCCATTGCTTCTTGTCTTGCTCTCAGGTGCTTTGGAGAATAGTTTGACTCCCTCTTCTTTGTAGCAGCCCCTGAGATATTGGAACTGCTATCATATCACTCCTAGTCCTTCTTTTCATTAAACTAGACATACCAATTCCAGCAACTATTCTTTATACATTTTAGCCTCCAGTCCACTAATCATCTTTGTTGCTCTTCTCTGCATTCTTTATAGAATGGTCCTACCTGAACGCCTTTTCTCAGAGCGGAGATGACATTGTCCAGAAGTGGGTTGTTCCAGTCGGATCTGCTTGATGACTGAGGCATATTTTTTCAGTCACGCCCCTTGGCTCTCCCTCTCAGACCCAGTTTCATCGAAGAAATGTCCACAAGAGAAAACGTCCTCTCCTGAAATAGAAACTTCGACAGGATTAAGCCGTTTTAGCTCTGGGACCTTGAGAAGAAGGGCGGGGCTGGACGATGTCATCTCTGCTCTGAGAAAAGGCATTCAGGTAGGACCAACACCCATTCTCCAGAGGGGGTGATGACATCGTCCAGAAGTGGGACATATCAAAACTTGGCAGTCCTAAGGGTGGGAAGTTGAGGGCCCTGGAGCAACCCCCGATTGATGTACTTGTTGCAGGACCCTCCTCCCGAAAGACACCTCCAGCGAGGCGAAGACATTGAGTTTATAATGCCTGATGAAAGGCGAAGGAGTGGTCCAGGTAGCCACCCTGCAGACCTCTTCAGGGGAGGCCTGTGTGGCCCAGGCCGCAGTGGTCAATGCACTTCTGGTGGAGTGCGCCGTGATGTGCCTGTGAACTGGCAGAGCCTGAGCCTAATAGGCCGAGGCAATACATGCTCTGATCCAGTGCCCAATGGTCGAGGATGAGACTTTGGAGCCTAGAGAGTAGGGCTGGAATAAAACAAATAGAGCCTCTGATCATCTAGATTCTGTGCATTTAATATAGATCCTGAGGGCCCTCTTGACATCTAAGGTATGCCACTTCTGTTCTAATGCATGAGATGCCCTGGGACATGAAGCTGCAGGGGAGTGCTGATGGGCTGAAGTCATGCTCGCTTAAGGTGAGTCATGACTGTGGTGGACATAATCAGATACCAAGGAACTTGCTTGGTGTTGTTGGAGGCCTGTGGCTATTCCTCTGGAAATGGCATTCTCAATCAGAACTTGAATGCTCTCAGGAAGGTCAGATAGTTGAGTCACAGCTCCTTTTTCAGCTGAGGAAGGG
>JANHFM010004932.1:56945-73564 GCA_032468115.1 Grayia smithii | reverse complement strand
GCAGTAGTGATGGGGGCGGGTGGCAGCAGCAGCAGTAGTCGGGGCGGGGCGGTGGCAGAAGCAGCAGCAATGGTGGGGGCGGTCCAGACTTTCTGCCAGTGGCAGCAGAAGCAGCAGCGATGGGGGGGCAGTTCAGGCTTTCTGGCAGCGGTGGCGGCTGTCTGTTGTTACCGCCATTGCTGTTGCCGCCATTGCTGCTGTTGCCGCTGCCACAACTGTCCCACCCCCTCGTCCCACCGAATGTATACATTCAGTGTATAAGACGCACCCAGATTTTCACCCCCTTTTGGGGGGTAAAAGAGTGCATCTTATACTCCGAAAAATACGGAGTTTTATTTTATTTATTTTTTAAATATACATCTATTTCTTATACAGGTAGTTCTTGACTTACAACCATTCATTTAAAGACCTAAGTTACAATGGCCCTGAAAAAAGTGACTTATGTCCAATTCCCATATTCATGACTGTTATAGGATCTCCATAGTGAACATAATCAAACCTTGGATACTTGGCAATTGGCATGTATTTACAATGGTTACAGTATCCCAGGTTCCTGAGATCATCATCTGCAACCTTCTGAGCTTCTGACAAGCGAAGTCAATGAGGGAAAGCCAGATTTGTTGAATGACCACATTATTAACTTAACTGTAGTGATTCGTTTAACATGGCAAAAAGGTCACAAAATGAGGCAAGGCTCACAAGTGTCTTGCTTAGCAACAGAAATTTTGGTTTAATTGCGGTTGTAAATCAAGATCTACCTGTACTTTTTATTAAGAAGGTAAATAAAATATTCATATATTTTTGCAAGTTAAAAAAAACTTTTACACTATATAGACCGTTCCACTATATTAAAAATAACTTTATTTTTGTTTAACTAGGAAAAAGGGTAAAGAATTAAATTCCTATCTTGTAATAAAGCTCCAAATTACATCTAAGCATTTAACAATAGTCAGTTGCTATTGCTGTAGTTCTTATGAATCACCAACTCGCCTTGAAAATAAAGAACTGAAATAGCCTGAAAATATTTTTTAGAAAATTATGTAGCTGCAATATGCAAGTAATCATCAACTTACAACCAGCCATTTAATAACCGTTCAGTTATGACAGTCTTATAAAAGTGCTTTGATGTGTAAAGCACTTGTGGCCTTCATAAAATGGTAGTGTCTCCTTAACTGCATTACAACTAGTTAGTATCCCATAGTCACATGACTGTAATTTGCAATGTTTTTTACCAGTTTCAGGCAAAAACCCATTTGGGAGTGTGGATTTGGACTTTATTCATTTAATGACTACTATGAAAAAAGTCTAAAACTCAAGCCTATAAAGCCCCTTGACATATGATTGCAACAATCTATGACCAAAATTCTGATCCTAATTGCAAGTCATAAGTCAAGGACTACCTATATTCATTCAACAATCCAATTACATTTTCCTTAATCAAAAGGAAGATTTCTCTTGATCCATAGAATACAGAGAAGATTGTGAATATTACCTCTCATTAATTAAATGTTGACAGATAAACCAAGATTCTTCAAAACCAGTTTTTATTATTTTAAAGGCAACTAGAAGTACTTTCATAACTATTTAAGCAAAAATGACATCATATTTCCTTTAATTTGACAAGATAATTACTATATGGGTTTTCTTTTAAGAATATATTGAATTTCTGAACCAGTTGAGATTTAATTAAAAACAGAAAACATACATCACTTATGGATTCAGACAAAATTACAAGAGCACAGAACTGGAAACATTCAAAAGCCTTAGAAAAAAACCAAAACCTAATTATAACAGGCCCTCCAACACTGAGCAGATAATTAAAAAGGTAGAGACCAAAACAAGATTTGTGTTAGCCATCAGTAAATATTTCATACCAAGGATTTCAATGAATAGTTTTTGTTCTTCCTTTTGCCCCATATGTATTCATATGACATTACATTAGAGATAGATGGTGTATAAACCTTTCTAATGTTCTGTCTAGGTCATTACCATTTATCACAGTTATATTTTACCTATATTCTGAATTGTATAATTAATATTACATGGTAATGGGAACAACTTTGCTTCCCTCCCTCAAAATGAAGAAATTAGTCATATTCAATAGCAAAATCAGTACAAATAACTAAAGGGCTCCCAATCATTCAAGTAATCATCTTACTGGTGTTGATAAAACATTTGCTCACTGTGACATAGATGAGTAGTGTGTTAATCTGCTCAACACTGATTGTAGAGTTTCCAGCCTCAGTATCATTTGTACCAATATAGTTAAAGCCAAAGCATGCAACATTTAGGGTGCTTCTTTCCAGTGCAAGGATATGATCCAAGAAGAGTTGATTTCAACAGTAAGTAATTCTTGTGAATTTAAGAACTGAAAATGAATTCTTCCAAGTAAAATAAAAACAGTGAGCCTAATTTGTGTTAGAAACAGTCCAATTATCCCAAACCATCATAAACAGAACCATCATTCCTCCACTCCAAGCGTCATCCCCAATCACTCTATATTTTTGGATCTACTAAGAAATAACAATTATACAATTTAAAAACAAACTGTTTTCAGTAAGAAAATTAAGGGCATGGTAGAAAGGTGAGGTGGTTTTATGTAAATCTTTGCATACAGTTGTGAACTAATATTCATTTTTGAAACAAAGAGGAAAATGGATTCTATCTAGAGCACCCTAGTTCTCATTTGAGAATTAGCAGTACAATGGCTTGTGTTATTGCGAGATATAATAAGCGATCAATACTTCCCCCATGTCTTGCAACGAAAAGAAATTTTATGGTTGACTTCCAAATTTGGATGAAAGTTTGCCAATGAGATTCATGACTTTTGGGTTATTCTGGTATTTTGAAATATTTGCTGGATTCTGGGCAACATCTTGGAAAGCTGCCATTACTTCTGGATCCTGTAAAATAAGGAAGGATTGAAATGTATCACTAGGATAGTATGATATGAGCTTTTATGTATAATTTGTCCTTCAATCCATCATAAAATGTATTATAAAGAAGAAAAAGTACAGTAAAATGAATGTACTAAGCACTTTGTTAGATTATATCTAAATCATTTCATAAACCTGAAAACCAAAAATCAGTAAAGAAACAACAATTAAACTAAATACAACATGCTGTTTTGACCACCTATCAAAATTCAACAAAGACCTAGCAAATCCACCCTCCAATTGATCTGGACACTGATGTCTTGGTTGATTCAGAGGGATTACCAAAGAAACTACCACACATCATGAAAGACTAAGAGGAGATTAGGTGACTAAAACCAGGAATAACAAAAGCTAGGAAGCGATTTATCAAGGAGAAAAGACTGGAAATTGGGAGTTTCTCAGTGGCTACTAATATAAGGATGAAAGCACCAATAAAATAAAAAGGCTATGGGAAGAGCTGGCATGGAAAACTGTCAAACTAGCAAATATGTAAAACTAAAGATGTGCCAATTTGTTATTTTATAGCTAGGTATAGAAGTAGGAAGAAAATATACTGTACCTCAGTAAAACAGAATAGTGAATATTGCTATGAATCTGTCCCTCAAAAGTATATGCAATTTATTATTCAAATATGGGTATTGTAAAGTTTTAAATTGGAGACAACTATCAAAGCCAAAGTCTGTTCTACTACTGTTCTACTCCAATGTTTGGAGTCATTGCTTTTTACTGAAGGTAAGTATGCAATCTTGTGACATGTTTCTAATGTAAGGTTCAGAGATAATGTTGGTATCCATTAAACCACACTGATATGTATTTGCTGTTCACTCCAATTCAACTTCTATATCTTGCCATAGCCTTCTTAAAAGATACCTCAATTATGGGATGCATTTTTAAACTGCATTAAAGTGGGAAATCATTGCTGCTTTGTAAAAAAAAAAAGTGACTAAAATTTTAATAACAAACTTACCAGGTATTTAGAGCTGATTAATTATTCTAAACCATACTAAAATTTCTGGAAGTCAACATGAGTTAATTGCAAAAGGCAGCTTTGCTTGGAATAGCTTACATCCTGCAATGATACCCTTAACAACATCAAATAAGAACATTTGCCTAACCCAGGCCTTTGGGAAAGACTCAACAAGGGGGTAAAAATGCCAAATCCAGCCTAAACATCTGCTGACTGTATGACAAACTATAACAACAATTTGTAAGAAGGGTGCACCTTTTCTTTCCAGTTAACTTTTGTTTTCAAGATCCTACAAATGCTAACTTAGTAGAATGAATTAATGAAAAACCAAAATAAAAATCTCTGGAAATAACAAATACAATAGTGCAAGAATCTATAGTAATTGGGACAGGAGTTCTTAAAAAGCAATCAGAATTCTTATGTTGTAGCAGCATTTCATTCTCAATTGTTCCTCACCTGCATGGCTGCAAGAACTTCAGGGTCACTAAGAATTTCATTGAGACCAGGCATGCTTCCCATTCCAGGCATGCCTCCAGGCATGCCTCCAGGAAAACCACCTGATAATATAAGGAATATCATTATAGAAAAAGTATTACAGGGGACTACATTTTAGTTACATCTTTTTCCATGAGTTAATTATACCTGTTTTATTTAAATTTCCAGAGCGCTCAAATATCTGTTAAATAATTTAAGATCAATTTTCTCTAAAAGCAGCAAAATTTTGCTAATTATGGTTGCTAATAGTTCTTGTTAGAGTAGTACTGTGTTATTCATTTTATTAGTTGTATTTTTATTGGTCAATGATTGAAATAAAGTTGTCTATTTTCCTATGCTTTGTGTGCTGAAATCCATGTTACATTGTTTAGTATCACAGCCTTGGATAATTGCTAGTAGAATTAGAATATTTTATATTCAAACATCAGAAGTACAAAGTCCATATTTGTTTGATGAATCCAAGTACAAAACATAAATTTTCTTTTTCCCCCCCAGAAGTAAAGCAAAATATTATGATCCCAATTCATAAGAAGCTCAAGTTTCTTCTATAAATGCTTTGAGATGAATACACACCTGGGAAACCACCAAACTGAGGTCCTCCTGTCTGCCGGCGAGCCTCTTCTTCCTGGAAAAATGAAGATATTTACTTGGTCTCCAATAAGAATATGCAAAATCCACCATTTCACTATCAGAGGTGGAACCTCCTATTTTTCCTTCAAACCTATGTCAACCCAGCCCAGGAGTAGTTCCAGAGTTCACTGGAAATAACTCTTTTTTCCATTTGTCCACGTTCAAACAAATCAGCAAATGTTAAATGGTAAACGTATTACAGGTAGTCTTTGACTTACAACCAGTTATTTAATGCATAAAGTTACAACAGCCTCAGAAAGGATAAAATATGGTTGACTTTCCTCATTATGTTAATTTACAACTAAACAAACAACCTTGTGATATTGTGTGAAGTGGAAATCTAACTACTGTTGGGTAGGAAGCCATTTTTATGATGTTTGGACAAAATATGAAATTAAGTTTTCCTAATGTTATTCCTGTAGCTGGCACAAGCTACCAGCTCAAACCTAAATACAGACAGTATTCAACTTATGACTCATTGCTTAACAATTGTTCAAAGTTTACTTCTGGCTTCCAGGAAAAAAACATGCATTGGGGGAAATGTATTCGTTTAACAAATGTAGCATTTGCTTAATGACCACTGCAAAAAATGTTGACAAATCAAGTCGTCACTTGATATAACCACAATGACTGCAATTCCAGGCTCAATTACAGCCATAAGCTGTGGACTAGATGAATGCATTTTCCAGCAGGCTGCAGATATAATTAATCTACACCAACCTCCAGGGGCAAAGAAAAATTTTAGTTGTTGTCAAAAACAAAACAGGTGGTGGTTATGGAGGAAATCCACAGTTAAGAAATGAGAACATGCATTGCATAGGTCTCCTGAATTTCTGGAGGAATCTACAAGGATTTGGAAAAGTACAGTATATGCAAGCAAGCAGAACATTATTGCTTCAGTTATCGTTTTCCCTACATATTCTTTAAATACAAACCATCTAGCCATGAAACTGCATTCTGAAACTGAATTTTTGATTTTTATTCGTCTATAAGGTACTAAATTTTATTGTTTCTTGTGTTTATAAAACAGGAAACTTTGCTCAGCCTTTTTTTTATTCCCACCTCAGGCTGTATCCAAGTATTTTTTTTTTCTAGATATAATCTAAAAACACTTTTTCTGAGGTCACTAATTATAGAAGAGTAGCATCATCCTGTGGTCTGTCTAGAACAAAATATTTTTAAATATAAACTGTTTTTCTATTTTTTTTTAAATAAAGTTTGCTCTTGTTTAAATCAATTTTCCAAATGGATGGAGCAGAGCTGATATCCCTAATCACATATCTCTAGACTAGAAGACTAGAAGAATACATTACAAAACCTTTTTCATTTTTCTCCCCTGAATTTTACCTATTCATTATCAGAAAAGACACCACAGCCCTCTCATACATCAAAATTAAAGAGAAGCTGCAAGGTGAGGGTCTCTTGGAAGATTGGTGGTGGCTATATATAAACTACCAAGTTCCTAGACAGATGATGTGTCAGGTATGAACTCTTGTTTCACATCTCTAGTCTTTCCCTCTAAGGGCTAAACAATGCCACTATGTTTTTCAAGCTCTTACCCTTTGAGCTCTCTCATGTTCCTCTCGGGCTTTTTTTACTCTTTCCATTCTTTCTCTAATTTCTTTTTCTTCACGCTTTCGTTCGTATTTTCTTCTATGTTCTGCAATCCTCTGAGCCTGAGGTACAATATGAATGAAATTATTCATTCATTATTATTAATTAGTTGTATAATATCATTTATACAATACAATTCTAGCATTCTACAACAACTATTTTTAGTTTATATTATGTCAATTCTCTCAAGAATTGTAGGGTTATAATCAACACTAATTCTTTTACAGCTCCAAAGTATCCCACAGAATTGTCTAAATTTGACAATACACTACAGTCTTTTAGATAAAAATCAATTTCAGTAGAAAAATAGATCTCTCCTTAAGAGTTAAATAAAAAGAATTAATGAGAAACAATCTGCAAGTTTATTTGCAGAATGAACAAAGTAAAACGCTTCAAAAGCAAAAACTTTTGGGACTCTATTAACTCTTTGTTTTCTTTCATACACAACATATAGACAAGTAGCAAAGCATGAGAACCACCAATGCTGTGAGATCTATGACAGTTAAAACAAAAATTCAGTGAAGAGAAACTTTTAATTTAATTCAAGAAACGTATGGCATTAAATATATATAATGGATTTACAAGCTTACAAGCTTAAATTGAAGTAGTTTAACCAGTATGTGATTTGAAGCAAACAGCCACATATAAGGCAATCATTCTTATTTGAATAATTTAAATTTTGTCCTTTCAAAACATAAAGCAGGGCATAATCCAATATCCACATATTTTGAGTATCAGCTGACAATTCACAACAGGACAAGAATTACAGCCTTAAAATTATAATTATGTTGGCCAATATGAACATCCATCTGCTTCAAGGAATTATGCTACAATTGCTACATAAAAATATTCAGAAAATTGCTTCTAAAGTTCCAGCCAGAGTTTAAGATACAGATTTCACATTTGTATTGATCCTGAAAAATCACACTGAAACATTATAGACTAGATGCCTCAAAGTAAGTCACTGGAATTATGCTTTCAATTATCAGTTCCTAGTGCAAAAAATGCTTAGTAAAAATGGTACAGCTAAAGAAATTATCAGTATGTAAGATTTTTTTCACAGTAGTTCATTTTGTAGACGTTCCTCAGCCAATTTTGTTGCATTATCTATAAATACGAGGTAAAACCTTGCCCAACATAGCTTTACTTGTGTCGGAAACTGATAATTTAGGTTGAGATATAAGGGAAAGGGGATATATCTCAAGCAACCTTAATGATAACAGATTAACAAGAACAGAAATTTTCTTAGTCTGTTATTTTCTTAATAGGAAAAACAAGAAAGCAAAAACCATGAAGTCAACAATGCTGCACTGGGATTTCTCACTTCCGTAAGTTTTTTTCCCCCTTTGGCTTATAAGAACCAAGTAAGATAAAGCTAAAGAAAAAGCTATATTCAATTCTGTAATCATTTTCAATGATTATAGACAGAAACATAAATGGTTCAGGGTTACTTGGTCCACATACCCTGGGATAAACCGACAGAGGAGAAAGCATCGTAATATACACAAAAACAAATAAGGAGAGGGGCTGTTATCAATTCAATGTTACAGAAATAATTCAACTATATGCATTCTTATTGTATATAAAAATTACTGAACATTTCTTTTGTATGATGTTAAAATAGAGATTAGTACTAGTCAAATGCTAAAACTTTTAATATTAGACCAGAAGTAACAACACAATTATTGTTAAAGCTAATATGTAATCATCCAGTTTATGATGTAACTAAAAAGAGGACAGTAATTTTTTGAATTATGTTATTCATAGTACTCCCTTGTGGCAGATCAGCAAAACATTCATTTTATTGCACATAATGTGCAGTTTTCAGGACCAATTCATACTTTACTTATCTACAGCTTGTCCCCTAGTAATAGGGAGAAAAATGATTTAATCTTAAAGTGTTACGGTTTTTTTAAAAGCCTTACAATAAGTTAGTGGCAAGCTTGCAGACTATGAATTACAGTACTTTGTGGCAACAATTGTTAGAATTACAGAACCACAATATCCTTACAAAACTGGAGCTTTTTTTAAAAAAATCACATAAAATCAGGATAGCGTTTTAGCACAAGTTCCATAAAATATCATAGAAGTGAAATCATGAGCTAAGCAAGAAAAGCTAAGCATTTTCATTCATTACTTACACGTGGCTGTACTTCCTTAAGCATGGCACTAGCTTCTTCATCATAATCCAGTTTACAGGCCAAAGCTAGATCGTGTGCAGCCTCTTCCCAATGACCCAGCAGCCTGGCAATTTAATTAATTCCAGTCAGCATCAATTGAGACAATGTTAAAAACAATTTTAAGTCATAGGTATAAATAAGAAAGCTTTTAATAATGTCCAAATATTCTTTAGTTTCAAGTTCTACGTTTTTAAAAATTGAAAAAAATTGAAAGTTACTGTGTAACATGTAGTGGAGATAAAAGCAACGTATCTTAAACGTTTTCTATTTAATCTAGAAAGTTTTTAGTTTCTTCAAATAGATGATTAAGATATAAAGAAGATAGAAGGCCTACTTCGCTTTGTTTTTTACCTGTGAGCTTTTCCTCGCCATTTGTAGGTCTGTGCCGAATCGGGATTTATCTGAATGGCTCTATCACAATCCCTAATGGCAGCATTTGGCTTCTGCATTTTCACAAAAACACTGTCAACATGAAAAGTATACATTCTTAAATAAAAATAACTAGAATACCATATGCTTTGCAGCTTAATACTTTTAGCAACTGAGTTAAAATACTATTCAGCTCAATACACTTATCATTTGCCACAAAATTATAAGCACCTTCAATACATTTTGCATTTACCCTATTTAAATATATCAAATGTTCTTGTAGAGTAACATTATATAATTCTTGTTTAATGTTCATTAAAATTTTCTGATTCCAGGATCACTAACAGTAGGTGTTTTTAATGGCATTAATCATTATGTTCAGTTTTAACTTAAGCTGCCATAAAGATATGCCATATGTGGTTCATTCCCATTTTTAGCAAGCCCTGAATGCTACTGTATCTCCAAATAACAACCACCATTACTCAGAGGTATACAGGTTCCCAAACTGGAGAAAATATATAGCCACTGTGATTAGAAACCATAAACAGTTATTATAAAGAGTTATAGAGGAAAAAGACAAGAAGCAAAGATAGCAAAATGTTCCTTAAGTCCTGACAAACTAGATAGTATTTGGAGATTTTGGCTGGCTCTTCCCTCATTCACCAGCACATAAGAAAGAGGGTAGATAAAGCACAATCAGTATTGTAAAGTTTTATTATAGCCTAGCTACAGTTCCAGTCTTTCCATGGAAATCAAGGTATACAAATGCACCAGTATTAAAGAATAGAAAAAGTGGTAACCAAGATAAAACACAAACTTGGATATGGCTATCAAGAGAAAAACAGAAGATCAGCAGAAAGCTTTCATATTGCTACAAATGCCAAAAATGATAAGAACTATTGAAATATCCTCTTATTTCAGAATGTCAGTATAACAAGAGATTTTTAATCATTTATTCAGTAAGAAACTTTTAAAGGTCTATAAAATAATTCATAAACACAGTCCAGATTAGGCTATCTTTATATTAGCTATCTTTTATAGTAGAAATATTCAAATGTAAAACCTCACCTGGCTCTTTTGGCATACAGGATAGCCAAATGAGGATTCAATTTGATGGCTTCTGTGAACAAATCAATGGCTTTCACAAGTTCACCTGAAAATATAAAATTTTAGTGAAGAAGAAATCCATTTTAAATGTGGAGGCCTAAAAATGTGAAAAGAGCTGATTGGGCATGATGTATAAAAATGACTTAGAAAAACAGAGACTCAAATGGTGACCTTCCTTGGTGGCTTTATCACTAACTTCTTGCAGGAAGCTGGTAGAAGTCACAAACGGTAATCATATGACTGCAAGATGCTGCAACTGTCATACATACCAGCCAGAACTTTAAGCATCAGTCTTACGTATCATTCAATATCATCGTAACTGAACAGTTGCCAAATGAGGAGTTGTAACCCAAGTACTATCTCTATGGATGTATCTAGTAAAAACAATAGAAAGTTGGTAAGTATATACAAAACTGACCTTCACTTAATGCATGTATAGCTTCCATCTTCTTTTCGTTGGCCTGGTCCATCATTTCTTCTGTAACCTAAGAAAACAAAGGCAAAGAAACTAAATCAAAGCTGTCATACTTTCAGGAAACAGTTGTCTGGATTTAAAATCAGATGGAGCATTCACATATTCCATTTAACCAAGAGCTGATTAGTGCACAAGTGTCTGCTTTTGGGCTGCAAACCAACTGCAAATGGTTTTACAGTTAAGCATGTCATCTGAACATAGGATAAAATATATTGCTGCCCAAAATTGACCAGATAGCATTGCTTCAGATAAAAAAAAGTCATGGTTATATCTTTTGGTTATTTCCACTTAGACATATTCTCCATCCTGTCAATAGCAAACCTAGATGTGTGTGTGTGTGTGTGTGTGTTTTCTTCTGTCAAAGCACCTGGTCTTCCCAAATATGGGAGGGAGCATACTGCTCCCTTTTGCCTTTCAGTCCCAATCCAGGAGCCATACAGGCAGTTGCTTTCACAACAAACTATTTTGTGTCAAATTTATAATATAAATTTGACTATATATATATATATATATATATATATATATATATATATTTGTGTGTGTGTGTGTGTGTGAGGGTGTGTGTGTGTGCGCGTGTGTGCGTACATGACACAATTGGCAAAAAACCATTAAAAGG
This sequence comes from Grayia smithii, assembly GCA_032468115.1. Classification (NCBI taxonomy): domain Eukaryota; kingdom Metazoa; phylum Chordata; class Lepidosauria; order Squamata; family Grayiidae; genus Grayia; species Grayia smithii. The sequence continues at coordinate 62,175 of JANHFM010004932.1, read as the reverse complement.
TTCATTGATAGCTGAACCAAAAACAAGAAGGTTCTAACAGTTGCACCCAGGCATGTTTATACTAACTGCTTTATTGATTTAAGTGTGACACATAGATTCAATGTTCCACGCACTATTACCTCAACATTTTCATCTCCCATTGCCTGAGGTTCATCACTGTCTGGTTCAATCACTCCTTCATTATCAATTTCTGCAAAAAATAAAAATTACGAACATATATTTCAAAGAAGAATTCAACTACGTTCAGAATAAAAATTTTATTCTATTCAGAATAAAAAATTGAATTACATCAAAGAGACTGCAATACTGGTCACTAACCTAAATCACTTTCTTCACTTTCAGGCTCAGGTGGTTTTGGTGGTTCTTCTGCCTTTTCTTCTGCTTTTGGCTAAAAAAAAGTCACTAATTAGTAACATCCTCTTTTTCTCAGAGAATGTTATGTCTATTTAAATATAAAATAATCAGGAAGTAAATTTGATTACTATTGACGCAGTGACATTCCTTGTGGGAGATTTTAAAATAACCATAGGTGAACTCATCCAAACTATGATATAAAGTTATAAAACATCTGCTTGGCACAGGATAATGAAAAAAAACTCTAAAATTCAATTAATTTAAAATCTGTGTGGATTTGGAAACACATATAAACACAGAATGAGAGGAAGCATTGAAAAGTACCTCTGACCAATAATATATTTAAATTAGTTAATGGAACAACAATTCACTGGAGGTTCCTCTCTCAGAATCTCCTTTTGCTGGTGGATGAGAATAAAATAATTCAATTAATTAATAAATCTAAAGAATGGCAGGTATTATTTCTTCCAATGATTTTTGCAGGGAAGATGACTTTCCATAAGCACACATATATGGTTAATGGGGAGTTTGGGGGGGGGGGAATCTGCTTGAGCAGCAATGTATTTACCTGGAAAGTTTTTCCACATTACTGTTTTATATAGAGCTGTGTGACTATAGAAAGAATAATAGACACAAATAGTCAGCATTATTTGCCTATGTTTCCAATATGGGAAAGATAAAGGATCATGATATACAATAAGATGGAGAATCACAGGAAGCAAAGAGTTTCATGAACTACACCAAATTCTGAAGGTAAAGTAAGATTGCAGGAAAAAAAAGAAGAATTCTTATAATATTTTGTGCAGGGTAAAGTTACAACCAAGAGAAAATAAAATGGGAAATGTAGTCAAAGCCATCTAGAGCCTTGAATTTAAGGCCCGGAGGCCAGATCCAGCCCATGGGGTGTTTAGATCTGGCCTGCAGTGCCTCTGCCAGCGAAAACGGAGCTTGGGAAGCCTGCAGGTGGCCCTCCCGAGCTCCGTTTTCACTGGCAGTGGATTGCAGGAGGCCATCACAGCCGAAAACGGAGCTCGCAAGCCCATTTTCGCTGGCAGAGCACTCGACCACCACAGGCACCGACACAGGTGACATCGAGCTGGCCACACCCCATCCAGCCACGCCCCCTTGCCCCCCCAAGGTCAAACACAACCCTGATGTACCCTCAAAAGACACCCCTGAACTGGAGGATATTGTATTAGTTATTATAAATATCCCACAGGTGGGAAATTGCTACGTCTTTGTAAATATTGTGATCTGCTTCTGTCTCTTTGTTTCCATAATGTTATCTTTTTATAATGATGGAGGGATGGATGGATACATATACCTGTTTTGTTTGTATTTTACCTCTGGTCTTGGCTGTAATAAACTTTGATAGATTTATACTTTCCATTACCCTCATATAAAGATTTATTTATATATCTCACATTTGGAGTAATAGGAAATCTGAGTTACAAGAGTTCAGGGCAAGACATGGGTAATGAAAATAAGGTGAAGTTACCTATCAAACCGGTTGAAACATGTGAAAAAAAAACCCTTCCTTTGCAGAGAAAATAAAAAAGGGCAATATTCCCCTTTTGAATTATTGTACATTGTAGCCAAACTTCTTTCTTACCTCATCAGTTGTTTCTGTTGAAGTTTTGCAAGGAGCTGGTGGTATTTTACCTCCCATGCTTTATAATCAAAAGGAAAAACACCAATTAAAGACACCATTAAATATGAATATAGAGACTTTGGCTTAAGTTAAATAAAGCAATATATGGAATGCATAATAACTTGTAGCAAAGATCTGTTTATGAGCTCAAGAATTAGCAGGGCAAAAAAAATTTTTTTTTCCTTTGGATATATTAGATCTAGTTAATTTTCTAAACTATTTTTCAGGAATGCTTTAAACTTCAATATTAAATTGTTAGGACAGAGATCTTCCCACTTTAAGGAGAATAAATTACATGATTATTTGCAGTCTTTTGATCTAAGAAATCTGAAAAAAATATTTAGGGATTTTTAAGAGGATCCTATTCTAAGCCAAGCTTTCACAATATAGGGATAATTATTGCGAGCACAGAATGTTACTCTCTTTAAAATTGTTTAATTCTGAACTGTACATAATAGGGGGAAATACTATTAAAGAAAAATAAAATGCACATCAATCCCAAGTACTTTTCTAGAGCAAAGGGTGCTGATGCTCAAATACACACTTAATGTTTCTGTATTTATCCCCAAAACCTTCACTTTGCCCACCTGTTTGCCCCCAAAATACCCAGCAAAATGGAGTGAAAATGTACCTGTGCTCTATTCAATTCATGATGACATGCCACATTCCATCATCCAGAACAGGGGTGTCAAACTGGCGGCCTGTAGGCCGGATACATCACATGCAGTAGTGAGTTGCAAAACCCGTCACTACCGGTTTGCTCGTGCATGCATGCACAGAAGCATCCAGCGCAGGTTGGTGGAGCCTCCCGCTGCTGCCACTTCTGGTTTGTCAATCTGGGTAGAACTGGTAGCAACTCATCACTGGTCATGTGCAGACCACATCCACCCCAGCTCCACAAAGGGGAAAAACATCACGATATCACCTGACAGCAACATGACACCAAGTTTGACACCCGTGATCTAGAATCACTGCTTACATTTTATGAATATTTTCTAAAATGAAAAGATTTGCTGTATTGCATCATTTTCCTTTCCCTTTAAAAATATTGTATCTTTAAAATGATGTTCAATCCAAAAATAGCAACTTTTGTTTCAAGACAATTTTAGGAAAATTATTACAAGTGCAAATATGAAGTATAAATCTTTGATTTGCTCATTTTTTTTAGCTAAACATTCATAAATATATTCATGTTTATGGCTCATTTATATGCTAAATAGGACACATTTAAGATTGATCATTGGAAACTGGAATCTACAAAGGTAGATAATTGATATTAGATAATCAACTAATTCAGAATTCTCTCACAGTCTGCCCCAAAATCATAAATCATGGTTGTCCAACCTTCTGGCTTGCACTGAGTGAAGGGGAATTGTCTTGGGCCGCATATAAAATATATAATATAGATAATTTATGTAAACAAACTTTTTATTATCTTGTAGGGCCATATTACTAGCTGTCCAGGGGTATGGATTGGATCCACCTAACTTCAATGATTTAGATTTGTTTTCTACTATTCAGCACCTTCCCAAATGTTGCTCCAGTCATGATGGTTAAGAGATTACACCACTAAAACCCCACAAATCTAGAAGACCCTAGATGGGAGAGGCTGAATTAGCTTCCTCACTTTAGCTACAGCCAGAAATATAATGGAAAGCCTCATCTACAGCATGGCTCCTCAATGCCACTTTGAAATCAATGTTTTTGCAACGTCCTGGGGCCATTAAAGTCTGGACTTGCTGCTCCATTCTTTTTGTAGAACCAACATTACTTTATGAGGTTTGTTACTAGAATACGAAAATGTCCTTGAAAGTGTCTGACTGCTCACAAACTACATATGAGACAACTAAGGGATAAGAATCCTGCTGCAGCAGGCTGTAAGTTCATAAATCTAAACTGAAGTGATGGCATTCTCTGACAGTCACAATTGACTTCCAGTAAAGTATATAAGCCATGCAGCCTTCATACAGGAGACAGAACAACCAGCAGTATTAATGGCCACTAATAGCATGATCCTCCATGAATTCATCCAGTGTTCTATGAAAACTATGCAAATTGTCATTACCATAAATACCAGCACTGAATTCTACAGTCTTTCCTCACAGAGGAGCTATTCTAACCCCTTAGTTACTGTCAAAGAACAAATCAGCATTTTGAAAAAGTGGCTGCATAAAGTAACATGGGTAAACCAGCACGGGCTTTAAGCAGAGCTCCTTTATAGCTGTGAGGAAGCTCATTTCCAAAGCATTATAGATAGCTTTTGACTTATGACCATTTGTTTAATGACCAGTTAAAATGGCACTAAAAAAGTGGCTTATGACCTACTCAGCATCCCCATGGTCATGCAATCTAAATTCCGGTGCATGGCAACTAGCATGTCCATGGTTGCAGAGTCCCAAGGTATCTGGGATTGCCATTTGCAACTTTCCCAGCAGATTTCGGTCAAGCAAAATGAATGGGGGAAGCCAGATTCCCTTAACCACATGATTTGCTTCATGACCATGGCTTAAAAAGGTTATAATATTGGCCACAACTCAACCTCATTGCTTAGTGACAGAAGTTATGAGCTCAATTTTAATCATAAGTTGAGAATTGTATAGCATTTGACCCCTAGATTCTATACTAGGCTTTAGTAAAGGTTTTATTGCTTATTATGGAATACATAATTTGAGAAAACTACTTTCTTTTCACATAGAAAAAGTAAGTCTTCTAAAGTTGAGCAACTTTAAAGTCATCTTCATCACAGAGAAAAGATTTAAGAACAGTGGGAAAAATGAAGAAATTGTCTGGTTAAGATACCAGAGTTTGTTGTGTGAACATATTGGAGCACTAACTGTGATAATCACATTTATAGTTCCAGCAACTGACTCGCAAGACATATAATTTTGCATACAGATATGATACAGAAAGCTTTTAAAATAATCCTTTCCTTCGTATAAAGTATTATTTATCAGGCAAACAATTTCAGTTCTAAAGGTTAAACTTTCCTATATTTTTTTGGTGTGTGGGTGTGTGTGTGTGTGAGAGAGAGAGAGAGAGAGAGAGAGAGAAAGAGTGTGAGTGTGTGTGTGTGAGAGAGAGAGAGAGAGAGAGTGTGTGTGTGAGAGAGTGAGTGTGTGTGTGTGTGTGAGAGAGAGAGAGAGTGAGTGAGTGTGTGTGAGAGAGAGTGTGAGTGTGAGAGAGTGAGTGTGTGTGTGTGTGAGAGAGAGAGAGAGAGAGTGAGTG
>JANHFM010004932.1:29033-41540 GCA_032468115.1 Grayia smithii | reverse complement strand
TGAAACTCAGCCACCCATAGACCACGGAACCTTACCTCACTTCCCCTTTCCTCTCCTTTAGGACTGGCTGATCTTCTGTTCAGAATTCTAATTGGCTGGGAGCTCTAGTTAGATGCAGCTAATACATCCCTTGATGGAAGTTGCTAGGGAAGATAAACAGGATGTTGCTATTGCTTACATATCCTGCTTGTAGCTTATTTGTCGACAACTTGTGGCAACTATAGAAAGAGAATAGCCTCTTGGTTTGATCCATCATGGCTCTTATATACAAATTGTGACCTGTTAGGTTTAGTTTCATCTGTGATCAACCTGCCAGCCTTTTTTCTGCCCAAATTTGATGACTTCGCTGTTCTAAATCTGACTTGCTTTCTTCGTCCCCTTTCACTCAAAATATTTCTCCCCTCAGTATTAACCCCACGTGCTTCAAAACAATCAGTAGCTACCTCATCTATAAAAGTCTTTTGCAAGTTTTCCCCCTGAATTGGCACAATCTATTGTAATGTATGGGCCCATATCCAGGTGTGTGGCAGAGTTGGCCAGGATCCTAAAGAGTGTTGAAAATAGCTTAAAGGTTGCTTGACTAAAGGTGCACAGAGGAATTTAATCATATTTAAAGAGGTAAGAGGGCACGATCTGCATTAAAGGAGAGGACTGTGCCACAGACTAAATAGTAAAAGTCAATCTCAACACTTAGTGACTACATGGACAAACCAATGGTTTCTTCTCAGCCATGACAGCTTTAAACTTGCTGACTTCAAGTGCTTAGACTAGTGTTTCTCAAAATGCTAGCTGGGGAACTGTGAACATTGAAGTTCATATGTCTTACTTAAAGTTTCCTAGTTTGAGAAACACTGACTTAGACTTAAAAAAAAGTCCAAGTCAGTGTTTCTCAAACTAGAAAAGAAGGAAAGAAAGAATGGATTCACTTTTTCTTTTCACCCCAAAGCATCCTGGTTTAATCCCCAGCATCTCCAAATACTGCAAGAAAAAATTCCTGTCTAAAACTCTGCCTCTCTGCAGGTCAGGGTACAGCATTATTTTGATGGTCAGCAGAATTCGGCTGCAAAACTCTGGATAATACATTGCAAGAAAGAAAACATGCTGTTCTGTCACCTTGCTCTTATCACATGGCCGTTTTGACTGGGTCTGGTATTCCCTATCATTGTCAATCAAAGGATTGCAAATAATTTTTAGGTCTGTATGCCAGATCTCTTATTCCAGACTAAAGGCAGGCCAGTGAATTGATCCAGGGTGAAATACAAATAAGTGATTATTTAATTAAAAGTAAAGTAATTAATTCATACAATTATTTAATTCATGGAACATAATCATCCTCTTCTGTGCAAAATTATAATTTGGTGGAGAATTATTGCAGTCAGTAAAGACTTTGATGAATTCAAAATTGGTTTCTTGCAGAAGACCTAGCAAGGTTCGATATTTGGCATCTTCAGGCAGAGTTGGGAAGGACTCCTGAAATTCCAGTCAGTATCAACAATAATGAACTAGATGGACCAGTATTTTGACTCACTTGAAGATATCTTTCTATACTTCATCTTTTTCCTCTTAGGTTTCATTTATTTATTACTCAGGCTTCAAGGCCACTTCAGTCATACCCTAAATGGTGTGCACTCCATTTCGATAACCAGAACTGAAAGAACACAAACCATCAATACTAACAAAATTTTAATGTGCTGATGAAATGTTCTTCCAGTATAGTATATAGCAATCGCTATCTGACGGGTGTCCATCTCCACTTCAATCTTCTGAAGCAGCTAGATCTTGACAGCCTTCCTGAATTTCAAAAGGTTCAGGTTTATGATAGACCACAGGGCGAATGCTACTGCATAAGTGAAGCTAACTTCCTATGCTTGTTCACATTCTCCATGTGAATTTGCAAATGTGTCTCAAATTTTAGGATCATCAGGTAAATCTGGATACAACATTAGCACCAGTAATGCAGTACCAGAATCACCAACCCACTTTGGAACAGGACAGTCCAACTCTTAACCTAGTGGACCATTAGGAATAACACTTAGACTTATATACTGTTTCACAGGGCTTCACAGCTCCCTCTAAGCAATTTACAGAGTCAGCATATTGCCCCCAACAATCTAGGTCCTCATTTTACCAACCTCAGAAAGTTGGAAGGCTGAATCAACCTTGAGCTGGTGAGAATCGAACTGCTGGCAGTCGGCAGAATCAGCCTGCAATTCTCTCATTAGAGAATTGAAAGGCCTTTTCTATCATCAGTTTCACAAGCACAAAAAAGGAAAATCAGGCTAACTATCAGGCACAAGGTAGAACATAACTGTCTGGTGGATTTGGCTGGGTGGTTGTCCAAACTGGCATTCAGCTATCAATCTGGGTAATGCCCAGACATAAATCTTTGCATGGCTGAGTGCCTGACACTAGTAAAGGAATGTCTCAGTAGAAAGACAATGATACCTTTTAAAAGTTTTTCTTTTAATCTTAATTCATCAGCTCCAGCTTTGCTTGTCCTCTCTTGACTAAACCCTTGCTGTTTTCCACAAGGCTTTCTTGAAAATCTGGGGGTGTGTTAATGGTAATTGAATCGTATTGGGAAACGCTGCATTTTCAATGGCACCTCCTTAGATGCAAGATGCCTGAATCACTTCACTTCTAAGTTCCACGCAGATTCTTAAAGGGAAAAATAAAATCTATTTTGAAGTTTCATTCAAATCACAAAATCACAGGAATGTTTAAACAAGAAGAACTTTTCTTCAAATAAGAATGTAACATTGAGAATAAGAGCTGCTAATAGATATGTGTCTTTTACTATCTGATTTCCTCCAGGATATTTCTCTATGTGTATGTATGTATGAATATATGTATATAATTATTGTCTGTAATTATAGGTTGATAATTATATAATTCACAGTATGTGTATCATAAGTGAAAGACTGGGCAAACTGGCAACTAGGAAGGGTGTAACCTGTATCATAACTTAATAAAAGAGAAAATACAACTATTTTTTCTTTTTGATGTAGCTCTAATCTTCCCAGTCATGATGGCATAGTAAAAAAAAAAAAATTAATGGCTGTTTCTACTAGATGAGATTAACCTGCAAGCGGGGTGGGTAACTGAGATCGTTGAAATTCTTGTAAGGCTGAAAATGGGGTGGATTGACAAAAAAAATCTTCTAGATATTTCTCTTAAAAGTTGAATTATAGCATGTAAAATACCAGAATAACCCAAATAATGGCAAGAATAGTAAATAGCCCACCCACAACTCATAGGGTTATGTTTCAGAGATATTTCCTTATCTGAACAGAAAAACAGAGTGATCAAGAGCAAAAAGGTAGCAGCTAATGGTGGAACTGGTGGGCTAGAGCAGGGCAGGACTGTTTACTAAATGTCCAAGCAGTGGCACACCACTGAAGCAACCACAAATTTCCAAAATCTCAATCCCAGGGGAATAACAAATTCCTGATTTTGGATGAATTTTGTAAATTAGGCCATTTAAAAAAAAATAAATTATTTCAACTTATATCCCGCCCTTCTCCGGAGACTCAGGGCGGCTTACAATTTCAAGCACAAATCAATGTGCTTAGCAAAGTTGGTTGCAGTTTCCCTGAAATGCTTCATTTCATTATACTGCAGAAATCATCCTTGCCAATACCGTAGTTGCAGATTATAATACTACAATTGTCCTGCTTCCCCTGCTCTAGAGTTAAGATATACTTTAGTTTGTGGTAATGGAAAACCAGATAATGCAGAAAAGTTTGCATGCCATTATTTCATTTCAGAATGTTAATGGGGAAATATTATTTATCAATTTCAGTGATATTTTCCAAGGTAAAATTAGAGAAAGGTTTTGAACGAGAGGTGTTCAGGTGTGCAATCTTCCACCAACATTTTGGAGTAGAACAAATCCAAAGGACTGTGCAGCATAATTATTTTGTACGTGCATTTTAGCATTTAATTTTTGCTTTTCTTTCTGCTTAAATCTCACTTGAGCTGATTTATGTTTTTTTCTTCTTATTAGATTCACTAGTCCCCAGGCAGAGCTGTACCAGGCTATATTGGAGGTCCAGAAGTCATGCCTAAGACTTTGTTCTTCAGGTGTGAGCCTAGAAAACATCTACAATTTAATGCTGACTCTCATTGGACAGAAGCTGAAAGAGTTGGGAATCCTAAAGGATAGCACTAGTGAGGGTCAGGTCTTCAAGGTATTTGGTTTCTTTGCATATCTGCTTAGCCTGTTATTTTTCCTGGCTAAAAAAACAATAAAAGTAAACAGTAAAAAAAGTGAAGAAGTTTAAATCATCCCATTTTAAGTTTTGAAATTGTAGCTTCCTGCAGGTATGCAGGTCTAAAAGAAACACAGGTAGTCATAGATTTACAATCTGTCCCTTAAGAATCATTTAGAGTTATGATGGACCTCTCCAGAGTTACTTACAATTTATTTTTCGAATTAGAGCAACCCTCCCTATAGTCACATGATCCCATTTTGGGCTCTTGGCAACTGAGTCACCTTTAATTCCAGCTTTTGGCAAAAAAACAAGCCATTGTGGGAAATGAATTTGCTTCGTAACCACAGCATTAACTTAACCACTGTTGTAAATACAATTGTATTTGTATTCAAAAATACAAATTTGAACAAAAAAGTTCAAATATGGTCATATTATGCCTCTATTTATGACTATAATTCCAGGCTCAATTTTTGTCATGAAGTACCTATATTGGTGACAAGTTGAAGGTTATCAGCAGTACAGTATCTCTTTCATCCAGCAGATGGCAGACTATTTAGATTTTATACACGCACGCACGCGCACAGACACACACACACACACACATATGTATGTATATATGTGTGTGTGCGAATGCACCAGTTGTTTTAATTCCTGAAAACAATTAATTCAAGAGATAGAGATCAGTGGTGAGATTTTTCTAGCTTGTCAGTAAGGTTATTAAATTTGATTGTTAAATTAAGGAGAAAAGTGCTTCGTTTTAAGAATTTGGTAATAATTATGGAAGATATTTTCACATATATTTTTTTTTGCCATTTACATGGGAAAGCGCCTGCTCTAGAAATCTGTGAATGACTCACTTTGATTCAACTTACCTGTGTAATACTTCCCTGATCTTTCATAGACAGATACAAGGACTGATAATATTTTAGTACAAGCTCTTTCTACCTATCAGAAATTGTGGGACAAATAAAAAATGCATCACTATAGCTGTATTTTGAAATTTTGCACAAATTGTGGGATCCAACAAAATAAACCTTAAATAGGTATTTAATCCAGCAATCAAATACTTGCCAGCCCAGTATCTCTAATGGGGCAAGGAAAAACTTGTGGATCTCTAAAGAGCTGCAACCTGTTGGCATAAACAATATTAGATGGACAGAGTATAGTTTTACATAGTACAACTTCAAATAAAATTACCTTAAATCAATGGATATTTTGAAGTAGTATCAACTTCTGTTTCAACTGGCAAATGTAGGAAAAAGTTTTATACTAAGTAAAATAGAGTGTTATGAGATGTGCTTCTCTTGCAAGTTATGTACTGAAAACATTTTAAAATGGAAAGTGGCCCTGAGTTCTTTCTTTGTTATACTCTTTAAGAATATTTCTGTGTACAGTAATGGCTACCATGATATAATATGTGCAGTAATGGCTACCATGATATAATATTGGCACTTCAGCAACATAGACCAACTGCTTAGCAGAGTGAGGCGTACTGCTGCTTCTTGAGATCCTTGTCTATTCTGATTTGTGAAATTCACAGGAACTGAAAAGTCTCAGAACCCAATAAGAACTACCTATTTGAAAAATAGTGATGTTCATGCTGATCTGCTGGAAAAAGTGATGAGCTTTTGAACAAGAAATCAAGCTTAGGTCAAATGGTTTTGAATAAACATTGCATAAAATTTAGGCAAGGTACTGAAATAAGTGATGGCCTCACAATTCCACGTAATATTAATTTTTTACCCACAGAGGAATCTGCCAGCTAAAAGATCAAAGGTACTTTGGAGCTCAAAACAGACACTATTTGCCTTTAATACCAAACTGATTGTCATTTATATATTTTGCTTAAAGACAAGTGTCTGTAGCCCTTACAGCAAATAGCAAATTTGATAGATTGAAGGCAGAAGATGGTGGCTACACAAAACGTAATAGTTGTATTTATAAGTAAGAACAACCAATGAATGTTATATTTCTTTTTTACTGTATGTTTCTAGCACATTTTGTGCTGAAGAATATACATACAACATTACTCCAAATTTTGCTTGTTTTAGGAATGTATTATTTTTTGCCTCATAGGCTGTTCGGAAATACTGTCCACATCATGTAGGACATTATCTGGGAATGGATGTTCACGATACACCTGATGTATCCCGATCAACTCTACTCCAGCCAAGCATGGTGATCACCATTGAGCCAGGTAAAATAGTGGCCTGGTGAAATCAATATAAAAAGATGTGTGTCTATGTGTGCTATCTTGAAAAGAAGAATGCCCAGCTATTTATGCAATGATTGCTACAATCATTTCTCAAAAATTATTTTCAAAAATTTATTCTCAAAAAAATGCTCAAAAATTTTAGTGCAATTGTTTTTCTATTTTGTTTTTAGATAGCTTCAGATTCTTAATGTATCCTGTCTCTGTTTCTATTTTTCACCCCCATAAATGTGAGAAGATAGCAATCTTAGAGGCATTGAGAACTATCCAGAAAACATTGCCATTTGCTTCATAGATTTAACTGTGAACAAACAACCTTCATGATCTTTAGTCTGTAGGAAAATAATTTTTAAAAGGGTGCTTAATTGAATTTATATCAGGGTAGAGTAGCTTGTAAAAATAATTCTGGTCTTCTGAGTTTGGCACAGCGTTTCCACTACTGCTACAAAATGAAGTTGGGTGTATTGCATTATATCAATTGGCTCAAGGTGGAGATATACTAGCTGTTGATTCTTGACCTGAGGAGATAAAACCTGTTGTTTGTGCTATGCCTTCTAAACCCTGAAGGAATATATTGTATAATTTGCAAACGGAATCTGCTAGATTTTGATCAGTACTTTTATTTCCAGGCATTTACATACCTGAAGATGATACAAGTTCCCCTGAACGATTCCGTGGCATAGGAATACGCATTGAGGATGATGTGGTGGTGACAGAGAATGTACCATTAATCTTGTCTGCAGATTGCCCAAAGGAGATCTATGATATTGAACAGGTTTGCAGTTGTAGCCTTTGATTGTTCTTCACTGCCTTTTTTATACTTTGCTGGGGTTTAGATTGGAAAATAAACACTCAAATATAACACAGTTTTTCATAACTTATAGGATTGTTTAACTAGTAGAATCACTACTAGAAAAATATTACTTGCAAGGAACTGTGTAAATATTTTGCAAGGCACAATTACATTATTTAAATGGGAAAATGTACATTACTGTTCAACGTGTATTTTAGTTATGCTAATACTAAAACAAAGCTGATGAAACAGAATTCTGCATCCCATCATTTGGTCTATTTCTTTCTGTGCTTATACTGTGATGTTATTTACAGAGATGTACTGAATATCAGCTGTTCTGACATTTCTCAGACTGCATATGTGTGCCCCTAACAATTAAATTTCAGCTTTAGTTTTTTAGTTGTAAGAGCTGAAAAGGAAAAAAAAGAGTATTTTTGTGGATACAGTAATTTCCAGTGTATAAAAACAAAGCACAAAAAAACCACACCCTCAAACTTGAAATTAGAGATGTTTTTCCCCTTTTCAGAAGCTACAAGAAGGGCTGCAGTGTTGGAAAATCCATTAATGTGAAAATGAGGGTATTACTTATAAAGGACAGCTAAAGACAAATCCCTGTGCAGAATTAGATGTGGCAAAGCTATTGATCACAATGTGTTTAAGCATACCCAGTCCTGCATATACAGATGATTTGGCTTTAGTGATTAAAAATGTCAGTTTTAGGTGAAAATAATATGAGCTCATTTGATAAACTCACAGTGAATCAGACTAGATTCAAGATGCTTATCAATGAAGTAATGATTACTGTATTTTTTTTATGTATTCAGCCTCTCATAGGAGATGTGAACACAGAAGCACTTTGGGATCCAAACTATGAAAAGTACTGAATTTATATTAAATTGCCCTTTTACTTGACTAAATACATAGAAAATGTAACCCAAAAAGTGGTAACACTCCAATTCTTTATATTATGGTAAAATCTAGCAATTGATATAAGACTATTACTGAAGTGATGCAAAGCATCAGGATTTTTTAATTTGAAATTCTTACAGAATACTCTATTTTAAGGTTGAGGTCTTAATAACCACATATTATCAGAAGATCAAAACAAAAGTTAAACTGAGAAATCAACAACTTTCTTACAAATAGAAACATAAAAATAAATACACTAATAAGTTCACAAGTATGATTAAAGCTTAGTACTATTCTAGTTGGGTCAAATCAAATTGTTTTCCAAGGAATTTTTATAAAAGATGAAATGTTACATAATTATCTGTTGAATATTTTTTGTGAAGTGCTTTTTGCATTTTTGGAAGAAAGATGCTGTCTGTGTGCAATGTAATTATTACGGATGTGTAATATACAAGTGTTTTATTCTTCTAAAAAGAAAAAAAATCTGTATTGGTGAAAATATAATTTCAACAATTATATTTAAAACTCTGCTTACAGAAACCTTGCCGCCCCCCCCCCCTTGTCAGTTAACCTATTTTCTTCAATATCCTAAAATGTGAAGTTTCTAGCCTTTTATCAGTGATAGCCACTGAAGATACAAATCTATTTTTAGCATATATTAAAATAACTCATGCCTTATCGGATGATTGTTTCAGAGATATTTTCTTACCTAAATAAAATAATAGAATGATGGTTAGTAGCCAAACAAGCAATGGGAGTAGAAGCAATTTCCAACTACCAGCTGGCTTTCCCATTGACTTTCTTCGTAGGAAGCTAACCAGGAGTGTCAGAACCGATGATTATCTGACCACAACTGACCACAGTAGCACAGCAGCACAGCTGCACTGAAGCAGCCACAATTCTAAAATTCAATCCCATAACTTCATGGCTCCCAGATTTTGGACATATTCTGAAAGTTAACCAATTTGATGTGCATTGATTCAAAAATTGTTGCCATATAATAGACCAGTAGCCCCCAATCTTTTGGGAATCAGGGACCAATATCATGGAGAGCGGTTTTTCTGTGGACCAGAGAATGGGTTTTTGCATACTGCCTGCATCCCGCACATGCATAGATTGGTCTTATCTTCCTTGCATGGCCAGTTCCTGGCAGACCATGGACCAGTGCTGGTCCATGCCCTGGGGGTTGAGACCCCTGTGATATACCATTTCACCCAATTGAAGGTTACAAACAGCCACAAGAGTTTTAGTAGTACAAATCGTCCTTGATTATGACTGTTTATTGTTGGTTCAAAGTTACAATGACCTAGGAAAAAGCGACATGACAGATAAGATAATCTTGTCATTTTTACTTGAGCACACTGACCCACATTAAAAATGAAATTCTGTTGCCTGCTCTCATAGAAAGTATATATCTACCCATACACATACATAACACACATATACACAATGTTATATACATACATATACATATACAATGCTATATACATACATATATACACACACATATATACATACGTACATATATACACACACCTACATACATACACACTCACCTATATACATATATATATATATATATATATACATATAAATCACTGTCCATTTTGAATCCATAGCAGAAAAGAAACTTGAGAGTTCACAAGGTTGATGCTATATGGAACAAAACTCTGTCTGTATGTAGATGTTTTGCTTTGGATACCACGAAGCCTCCTCCCAGAAAGTAACAAGGAAAAGAGGTAATGGACAGGATGTGTAGCATCCCAGGCAATACTGTGGACCCTGCTCAAGCATCGCTTATGTGCTATGTTGTGGATAGAAGAAAGTGAACTGCCAATTATCTTTTCTGCCATCCTCACTACTCTCTTCACCGCTTTCCGGTCCGAAGCCATAATGCTTCCAAACCAGACTATAATGCAATATGACAGGATGCTCTTGATTGTCCTTCTATAGAAAGTGGGAAGGAAAATGTATTTTTCTCATGCGACGCAGAAAATGCAGGCTGTTGAGCGACCAAGCTAGCCTACTCATTAGCTACACACCCACAAAACTGATCCATCCTCAAAGTTATGACTGTTGCACCTCCCCTATGGTCACAATTGCAATGCAGATGATTGACAACTGGCTTGCATTTACAACAGCTGTGACATCTTGTGGTCATGTGATTGCAATATGCTACCTTCCCAGTCGGCTTCTAACAAGCAAAATCATTTGGGGAATCAGGATTTGCTGAATGATCGCATGATTCACTTAACAGCCAAATGATTCACATAACAACTGTAGTGATGGGCTTAACGACCAAAGTGAAAACGATTGTAAAATCAACTTCAGTCACATGATAACTCATTTTAATTACTGCATAGCTTAGGAACCAAAATTACAGTCCCAAATGGAATCATATGTCAAGGACCACCTGTATATAGATAAAATATTGCATAATTTTAAGAAAGCATGAGCAATTAAATTTAAGCATTCACCTTTTGAAAAGTTTGCTTTCATAGGTAGAGGCAGTTCATGTTCTTTCTGCTATGAAACCTTGACACGTGGATTCCCCGTCAATCCATTCTTAATTATTGATGTCAATGAATAGAGAGGGGAAAGGAGAATTGCATCTTTTTAATAACTAATCCGATTAGTACCATATATAAGTAGCCATCAGATTACTTTTGTTGCATCCTTTTTGTAATAGTTTTTTTTCCTAAGTTCAGCTGGAAGAAGGTTGGTACTTTATCCCTATAGAATGGGTATTAAACTCAATTTCATTGAGGGCCACATCAGGGTTGTTCAACCTTGGGGCCAGGTGGGTATGGCTGGGGTGGGCATAGCCAACATCACTTGTGTCGGCACCTGTGGTGGCCTGGGCGGAGCTGAGGGATCCATTGTCTCCAACAGAGGAAGGCGAGACCAGGGAGAGTGCCAAACTCTTGTCCTCCAGAGGAGCCTTACTGTCTGCTGATGACCAAGTACTAAGGCAGGACTTACTTACTTCTTTTTTTCTTCTCTTTCCTTCCTCTCTTTCCTTCTTTTTCCTTCCTTGCTCTCTTCCCATCTTTGTCTTTCCTTTTTCTCTTTTTCCTTTCCTGTCCCTTGGATGCTCAAATGCAAAAGGGGAAACATTTCTCCTTTTGTTTTCTTTTGTTTTGCTTAGTTTGTTTTGCTTGCCAGTGAAAACAGCCCAGAGGTTGTCCCCGGGCCCCGTTTTCAGCCTCGACGGCCTCCTGCAGCCCTCTTTCAGCGAAAATGGAGCCTGAGAGTCCACACACACAACCCCCTCAAGCTCCATTTTCACTGGCTGTAGGAGGCCGTCCAGGCCAAAAATGGGACTGGCAGACAGGCATTGTGGCCTGGTCCTTCGCTGATCCCAGGGCTACTTGTGGGCCTTGAGTTTGACACCCCTGCCATAGAACATTTGGGTTTTGAGAAAAAATATGGGGCTAATATAATGGAAAACCTTTATCCAAAAGCCAATTCCGTTGAGATATATGAAGATCTTACTCAATTATAATAAAATAATTTCAAAGAGAAGAACTGGAAAACCTTTTCTTTTTTTAGCATCTTGCAAAAAAATTAATAAAGTTTCTGATATGCTGGAGAACCATATAATCTATACTGCTGATAAAGCTAAACCATTTAATTTTATTGAACAGTTTGTACAAAGCTTTGATATTCTGTGTTGAAAAAAGTATTTTCCAGGCAACAAAGAAAGGAACCCTACAAACTTCTTTCAAGGAGCTTTGCCCTCTTTTTCAGACCATTTTCATGGCATTCCCATTGTTTTAAAAGCAGGAAAGAATGAAATTCTTAAGAGTACTTTTATTTTCTATTTAACACACATTTTCATGGATCTAAAACAATGTTACCTCAAGTATTATTTCTTGATACACCTTTAAAGTCCAAAAAACCCTTCAGCTGTGAGTAGCTAGGTTCTATAATTCTATAATAATATAACACTTCTGAAATCTGAAGTGACTCCTGAATGGCTATAGTCTTGAATTCATTTCACTCATTATTAGGCAGAGATCTTTAAAAAAAAAAAATAGGGCCACAGTAAGAAGTAGACAGCAGAGGAAAAGTGAATAGAAACCCCCTTCTCTTTGACAGTTTTTATTTCTTTCTGATACTACTTACTATACTCATCCTCTGACATCTTTTTCTGTCCCAACTTTCAAACTTTAGAGGAAAAACACTTTCATCAGAGATCCAAATTGACCTCTTATAGAGGACTATTAAAATTAGGCCATGAGCCATATACAGCCTTAGAGCTGCAGGTTACTAATTTTTGTTCTATACTAATTGATATGTGTTAGTATAAAACAGGCCAGGTAACATTTCTGTGCATGTTTACTTCAACATACTTATTTAGTGATTATTCATAGTAA